>VZQC01011699.1:1622905-1653232 GCA_009823505.1 Rhizomys pruinosus
GGGTCTCGGATTCCCCTGGAACTGGAGTTCTCCTGGAATTGGAGTTACAGACGGTTCTCAGCCGCCATGTGGGTGCTGGGGATCGAACCCGGGTCCTCTGTAAGAGCGGTCGGCGCTCTTAACCGCTAGGCCATCTCTCCAGCCCCAAATCTTCAATTCTTAAGAAATGATGTAGTGGGCTGGAGAGATGGCCTAGCGGTTAAGAGCACCAACTGCTCTTTCAGAGGACCTGGGTTCAATCCCCAGCACCCACATGGCAGCTGAGAACCGTCTGTAACTCCAATTTCAGGAGAACTCCAGTTCCAGGGCAATTCGACACCCTCTTCTGACCTCCACAGCATTAGACAGGATGCATGTACAAACCTACATGCAGACAGTACATTCATACACATAAAAAAACAAATAAATGATGTAGCTAAAATTTAAGGGGTTTTCTCTCCTAGCACAGAGATTTCACTTCAACAACGACTAGAGTACATTGCTCGAGCCATTCTCAGTGCTAAAAGTTCCACTGCCATTTCATCCATAGCTGCAGATGGTGAATTCCTTCATGAATTAGAAGAAAAAATGGAAGTAAGTACTGAGCTTTGCCCACCACGTAGAGCAGTAGCCACAGCTATGCCACTTCTCACCTTTCCCTGTGCATCAGGGTATGTAGAAGGGTTATGACTCCTTCTGATCTCTTCTGACTCTGTTTGTTTATTTTTGTGTTCAATTATGAATCTACAGGATGCCAGTTATTTGGTGCATAGAGACATGTCTTGGTTATTCCATAGCATTTCTGTACTTCTTGTTCTGTTTTCCCATCTGTTCAGTAGCAAGTGGATTACATGTTTATTATTATTTTTTAATTAACTAATTTATTTATTTTTATGTATATGAATGTACTGTCTGCATGTAGGTTTGTGCACCCATGTCGTGCAATGCCACAGAGGTCAGAAGAGGGTGTTGGATTCCCCTGGAACTGGAGTTACAGACGATTCTCAGCCGCCATGTGGGTGCTGGGAATCGAACTTGGGTCCTCTGCAAGAGCAGTCAGTGCTCTTAACCGCTAGGCCATCTCTCCAGCCCCATGTTTATTATTTACCCTGAGGGTTAATAAGTAAATATAAGGAGTATTTAAACTGCCTTAACTAAGACAAAATAAAAATCTTATGGCTGTCATCCTAGCACTTGGGAGGCAGAGGGGGGCGGATCTTTGTGAGTTCAAGGCCAGCCTGGTCCACAGAGAGAGTTCCAGGCTGGCTGGGGCTACAGGGAAACCCTGTGTCAAAAAGACCTAAAAAAACAGATAAAAACTTTTTCCTGGGATGTGATTCAGAGAAGAGCAACTAGTGTCAAGGTGGTGGGAAGGTCAATGCATTGAAGACTTGCTGCCCACATTTTCCAAAAGAAGGGGCACCCAGCTTCTCACAGCATTGGGGTAACTTCTGGTCAGGCAAAGCAGGTATAGGGAACAATCAGTGAGGTGGGGGGACAACAAGGATTTCCTCACTTGAGGAAGTCTGGAGGACTTGACAGTCCATGGGCCTTCCCCAGTGTCCTTGGTTGGAGGTGTGGGTGAGATGAAGGGGAGGTTGGCCTGGCCACAGTAGACACAGCCCTGCACACACGCTAAGAATCCACCAGCCCTGGGAAGGTCAGTTGTCCTGGGATGACAGATGCCAGACAGATGGAAACAGAACCTAGGAAACACAGTTGGACCCCACCCACACACGGAACATTGGACGATGTTTGTCAAATGCAGAGGCACAGGCAGCGAGGGAGGCAGCCGAATGTTGACAGTGCTGTATCTGTAGAAACAACACGCTGCCGTTTCCTTCTGTCTCCTACAGTGCTCTGAATGTGAATTCTCTGTGGAAGGAGATGCATTATGTTTATACAGTTTGACCCACTGACATGGCTCTGGGGTGCTCTGGCCTGGCCCCCCTGCACCTGCCACATCCTGTGACTCAGGTACTGTGTCTCACTATGAAGCGGTACACAGACCAGAGGGGAAGGAAAGTTCGAGAAATGTGGGGTAAGATCTCCTGTGAACATCATCCCGAGGACAAGGCTTCTGGGTCAGCTGCCTTCTGAGCTGGGGGTGCAGAGAGGAGGATTTAGCCGGGGTACAGCTGCTGTCCTGGGTAAACAGAAAGGCCAAGGGCTCGCCATCAGGACAACNTTGTGTGGTTTTGTTTTGTTTTGTTGTTGAGATGGAGCTACGTAGCCCTGACTGATCTTAAAATTGGTGCAGTCAGCCGGGCATGGTGGGCGCACGCCTTTAATCCTAGCACTTGGGAGGCAGAGGCAGGTGGATCTTTGTGAGTTCAAGGCCAGCCTGGTCTATAGAGTGAGTTCCAGGACAGCTGGGGCTACAGGGAGAGACCCTGTCTTGAATGGACCAAAAAAAATTATGGCAGTCTTTGTGCCTCAGCTTCCCAAATGGGGGGATTATAGGCATGTGCCACTGCTATACCCAGCTGAAATTCAGCTAATCTATAGCATTATTTACCTTCCCTTACCTCTTTCACTTCATGCTTTTATTTATTTATTATTTTTTTTTTTTTGAGACTGTGTCTCCCTTTAGTCCCAGCTGGCCTAGCCTGGAGCTCACTATGTAGACCAGACTGGCCTTGAATCACAGAGATCCACCT
The DNA here is from genome assembly GCA_009823505.1 of Rhizomys pruinosus. NCBI lineage: Eukaryota > Metazoa > Chordata > Mammalia > Rodentia > Spalacidae > Rhizomys > Rhizomys pruinosus. Next base: position 1,625,545 of record VZQC01011699.1, read on the forward strand.
GCCTCTGCTGGAATTAAAGGCATGCACCACCACTCCCAGCCCACACCTTTCATATCTATTCCTTCAGCTGTTCTTGTAGTGGTCCCAAGTACCTGTACCTTCAGGTTTGTCAGTCCCATGGTGCTTAACCCTTGGTGTAGACAACACTATACTAAAACAGATGCCATGCAGCATTTCCTTCCCAGCTAAGGAAAGCATGGTGCCTATCCGGGAGTCTCTTTGTATGTAGTAAGACACTCCCCTCCCCCCAAAAGAGAAGTGCTAGGCCTTCAGGAGGCAGAGGCAGACAGATGTCTGTGAGATGGAGGCCAGCCTCTTCTACATAGTGAGCTCTGAGCCAGCTGGGGCTACAGGGAGACCATGTCAGAAAGAAGAGAGAGAAATACCAAATCTGAAACTGTGAGCACCAGCAGGACACCACAAGTAGAAAATTCCTAAAATTTAAAAAAAAGGGAGGGGCTGGAGAGATGGCCTAGGGGTTAAGAGCGCCAACTGCTCTTGCAGAGGACCCGGGTTCGATCCCCAGCACCCACATGGTGTCTGAGAACCATCCGTAACTCCAGTTCCAGAACTCCAGTTCCAGGGGACTCCGACGCCCTCTTCTGACCTCCGTGGCATCGCACAACACGGGTGCACAGACCTACATGCAGACAGTACATTCATACACATTAAATAAATAAATAAATAAAATTAAAAAAAGAAAAAAAATTACATACTTCATGTGATAAGTCACATTTAAAACACACAAAATTATTAGAAAATTTGCCTCAGACTAAGTGTTTAAGTATATATAAAATGCAAATGTCAGATTGAGTCCCATTCTCAGTGTATCTCACATGTATGTACACATGTTTTAAAGTACTTGTTTGTAAGAATTTTACCTAAGGAAGGGCTGCTGAAACTAGGATATTTTAGAAACTTGAAATAAGATAGTTGTTTTTACTTTTAAGGGCATACTTTACTATTAGACACTGAATGCTTGCCTCTGGTTGAGTGTTGAATGTTGGATTTTCTACCCACAGCTTTATGGGGAATTTGCTGACCCGTTTAAACTCTCAGAGTGTAAACTTGCAATAATTCATTGTGCTGGTTATTCAGATCCCATATTGGTACAAACACTTTGGCAAGATATCATAGAGAAAGGTAAGTGTTCAATTGTCGATCTATTAGCATGTATTCTATACTGATTTGGGAGAATGCAAGCTTCTAGTATTACCTAATGTATGAAAGGCTTTCGAAGATATTAGACATACTAAGTGCCTAGTGGAAGATAGTGGAAGTATAACCATATGGAGAGCAATCTCAGTGAACATTTGGGAGCATGCTCAGTGAAAGGATATGCCATTTATTTCCACTTAGACACTTTCCTCAGAATCCTGTAGCCAGTAACATGGTAGAGGAGAAAATATATGAGACAGTAACAGAAACACAATATGGGAATAATATCAGTATAAATATTAATGCTCCAGTATTTTGAACTTTGAAAAAATAAAGTAGCCAATGTAAACATTTCATATTAAAAAATAATTACATCTGGGCTAGAGAGAGATGGCTCAGCAGTTAAGAGCACTGGCTGCTCTTGCAGAGGACTCGGGTTTCATTCTCAGCACCCACATGGCAGCTAACAACTGTCCATTACTTCAGTTCCAGGGGATCTGACACCCTCTTTTTGATCTCCCAGAGCATTGCATCAGTAGGTGCATTTATATACATAAAGGAAAAATACTCATACATATAAAATTAAAATTAATAAAAATAATGGTGATTTCTTCCAATATGTCTTTTCCAGAATTGAATGATAGTGTGACATTGAGCTCATCAGATAGAATGCATGCACTTAGCCTCAAGATCGTCCTTCTTGGCAAAATTTATGCTGGCACACCTCGCTTCTTTCCTCTAGGTAAGAGTAATCTAGGTGCCTTATTTTCTGTTTAATAGTTTTTGTCCATTAGAAAACTATTTTTAGATAGATTTGTTTAGATAGATTTGTTGCTGTTTATGTATTTGCTGTTTAGGTCAGCAATTTCAATTCTGACTTTCCAGAAAGAACACCTTAAGAATAGCAGAATTTCAGCAATATAGGCTGGACACTCATTTGATCAACTTGATTGAACATACAAGCCCCCAGACCCCCCCCCCCCCCCCCCCCGCTGGATGGTGGACCCATGGGCTGTGTGGGTTTGGGCACAACTGCTTGTAATTGGTTTTACATGAAGATGCTTTAAACTTCAAAATTTCTCACTTATTACTAAAAAATGAAAAAAAAACTGAGAGAAAGATGCAGGACAGTTATTGCAGAGATGGCAGATGGGGTTAGGGTGGGGTGGGGGAAGGGAAAAGGGAAATATTCCTGAACTGAATCAGAAACCGATGTTATGAAATACACAAAGCATCAATAAAAAAAAAGAATAGCAGAATTTATAATTGAATAATAGTTGACTGAAGTTTTCTCTGACAAGCTTTCCAAGTTTATATATCCATTTGAGGATTGTGCTGATAAAAGCATGTAGTTTAAGTAATTTTATTATTAGAAACCAAAATATGAAATGTGGAAGAAAAAATAAAAATTGGCTGATTTTTTTTCTGTGCATTAGTAATTTATTGTTTAGCTGTTTCACTATTCCATTAAAGGGCCTTGTTTTTTTGTTTTGTGTTTGTATTATTTTGTTGTTTTGGAAATAGTGTCTTTCTTTCTGTAGCCCAAACTGAGTCTCCTCCTGTCCTCCTGGATATACTGGGATGATAGGTGTGCAGCATGCCTAACTTGTAATATGACTTTTTTAGTCTCTCTTCTTCTTTCTTTCTTTTCTTTCTTCTGCATATGTACTTGTGATTTGAACCCAGGGGCGTGTACATGCTAAGTTAGGTATACTGAGCTATACCCCCAGCACTTGGTTGTTTGAAATAGCCCCAGGACAGTGGGGCTAACAGGGAGACCCTGTCTCGAAAAGAAAAAAAAAAAAAAAAAAAAAGAAAGCGAATAAATACATACTTTGAGTGTGGACTATTAAAGATTATAGTATTTTTTAGATTAGGATATAGTATCCCTTTCTGATAAGCTATTAAATTGAGGTATAGATTTTTTTTTTAATTTTATTATTTTTTAACTTTTTTTTACATTTATTTTTTTTGTGTATGTGTATGAATGTACTGTCCTGCATGTAGGTTTTGTGCACCCGTGTCGTGCAATGCGCTGGAGGTCAGAAGACAGGTTTGGATTCCCCTGGAACTGGAGTTTCTCGTTCGAGACGTTCTTAGCCGCCATGTGGGTGCTGGGGATTTGTCCTTCTGCAAGAGCATCACGTGCTCTTAATCACTAGGCATCTCTCCAGCCTTATTGTTTTTTATGTGTATGAGTGTACTGTCTGCATGTAGGTTGGTTTGCACCTATGTCGTGCAAACCAAGAAAAGAAATATTAAATATTTTTGAATTAAAATCTAAATTCCTTGATTTGTTCTTTTTGCAGATTTTATTGTACAGTTCCTAGAGCAGCAGGTCTGTACTTTGAACTGGGATGTGGGCTTTGTAATTCAGACCATGCATGAAATTGGAGTGCCATTACCTAGACTACTAGAAGTTTATGATCAGCTCTTCAAATCACGAGTAAGAAAAATATTTCTAATTAATTTTTTTTCAAGATACAGAGTGAGGTGTTTGATTGTTTATTTGTTGATATCACTTGGGCTAAATATTTATTGCAGAGATTTGTTTCAGTTGGTCAAGTAAAATATATAGGTTAAGAGCACCGGGACCGCTCTTTGGAGGACGGGTTGATCCTCAGCCCCCATGGCGTCCGAGAACACCGTCCAAAACTCCCAATTCTAGGAGAACTTAGATCCAGGGGAATCCGACACCCTCTTCTGACCTCTGCAGCATTGCACGACACGGGTGCACAAACCTGCTGCCAGATAGTTACATTCATACCACATACAGAAATAAATAATTAAAAAAAAAAAAATATGTATATATGGTTTTCAAATCCAATGATAGTTGCTTTTCTGTATGATTATATATTCTTTTGGTTTAATAGCCCCGAAAACCATGTCTGGGGATCAAATCCCAAGGCCTTATACATGATGAACAAAGGTGCTATCACTAAACTACAGACCTCAGCTTAGTTGCTTTAAGCAAACAAAACAATATCTAATAGGAGCTTAGTAAGTGCTTTCAGGGACCCTGAGTTCAGTCCCTAAAACACATGTTAAAAAGCCAGGTGGGAGCTAGAGAGATGGCCTAGGCAGTTAGAATGCCCTTGCTCTTGCAGAGGACCAGGTTCGATCCCAGCACACACATGGCGGATGTGAACTGTCTTTAACTTAACCGGGTCCAGGGGAATCTGACCAGCCCTCTTATTGACCTCTGTGTTGCGACACGGTTGCATCAAACTACATGCAGAATATACATTCATACACATAAAAAATAAATTTTTAATGTTTTTAAAAAATAAAAAGCCAGGTGCTAGTGCATACTTGTAATCGCAGTGCAAAGCAGCTGGAGACACTTGGATCCCGGGGCTTTGCTGGCCAGCCACCCTGACCTATATGGTGAGCTCCCTGTTTCAAAAATAAGGTAGACAGCTGCTGGGGAACAATAACCTCACCCTTGATGTCCATGAGTCTCTTCTCATCCCTGCCCCCAATGCAGGGGGAGGGGTGTTTTGGATATATGTATGTGGTCTGTGTTAGAAAAAGGATTAGATAGTAGCATCTCTCAGTGCCTTTTGGTTTCTGAGGGACAAGAGGTCTTGTTCATGTGGCCTAGACTGGCCTCGAGAACTTAGGATTCTTCCTCCTCCTTCTGTCTTTGGCTTTGTGATAGCAGGCAGGACACCTGGCTCCTAGTACAATGGTCTCTTCTTTTCTCTGTTTTTTTTTTTTTTTTTTTTTTTTTTTTGGTATATTTGAGACCAGGGGCCCTCCCTTTTTAGGCCCATGGGCCTGGCGCTTGCTCTATCACAGCCATACAGTTTTTCTAAGACATTCTTTTAAGTGTTTCTAAATTGAGTCTCATATTGGACCAATAAGAATAAATAGCCATTGTCTTCATCTTCTACTACAAAAAGACAAGGGTAGAGATATTAAGTATCCTATTTAAGGTTTACCTTAATATTATTTATTTTAATATAATATACAAATTTTTTTTGGGTCTTTTTTTTGAGACCCAGTTTCCCTATGTGCCCCAGCTAGTCTTGGAACTGCTTGTGTAGAACTCAGGATGATCTGGACTATAGTAGAGTGGATCCCCAACTCTAGTTTTGCCTCCCAAGTGCTGGGAATAAAAGGCATGCCCACCTTCCCTTTTTTTTTAATTTTTTTTTTTTTATTTTTATGGTGTTTTTTCCATTGCATGATACCAGTTCTCATTCCAATTTGCTTAATTTATTTTCTTCCTTCCATATTCTTTCCAGACATTTTTTATTCTTTTTTTTCCCTTTTCCATTGCCCTTCCAGTTCATTCCCACCCCCTGCCACCAGTCAGTATTCTGCCATACATGTGATCTTGTAATCTCTATTCGGGCGGTTTCCTGAGCATTTTTATTCAATTTTTACAAGCAGCGGATTATTTGTTTTTTGGGGAGACTTTACTGTTTTTTTATAATATTTTGAATATTGTTATTTTAAATCAGATTTTGTTCGTCAATATTTTGGGTGTATTTCATTTTTTTTATCTTATTATTTTATAATACTCTAAAATATGCATACATCTCCTCCACCCAATACAATACCAAATTATACAAAGTTCTGAAAAAATAAGTTGATAGGTTAGTTCTGGAGCCCGTGTGTAAAGGGATTCACTTTATAAAAGCCAACAGTTCCTTTAGATAAAGAGAAATTTAACATTAATGGATAAGAGAAAGTAACATTAAATGTTCAGTTTTGCCACAAGTAGGTCTACTTTATTATTCTAAATTATGACTATAAATTCAAAGGTAACTGGATGACAGCCCATAGAAATACTGATTGCATTTCTAAGCAGGATATTTAATTTGATAAATCAGTTATTGTTCCTAAAATCACAGTGTGGTCTTTAGTATTTAAAGTATTAACTGTAGCCAAGTAAATATAATTTAGTAACAGACTTTTTTATTTATTTTTTTATTTTTTTATTTTTTTGGTCTTTTGAGACAAAAGGGTCTCTCGTAGTCCAAGCTGTCCTGGAACAAAGTCAGTGTGTAGACATGCTGGCCTTGAACTCACGAGAATCTGCCTGCCTTGGGCCTCCCTGAGTGCTTGGGATTAAAGGCGTGCACCACCCACGTCCCAGTGTAACATACCTTTTTTTTAATTATTTTGTTTAATTTTTTTATTTTTTATGGTATGAATGTACTGTCTCAGTATGTTTGTTGTACCTTGTGTTGTGTTGCAATGCTGGTTGAGGTCAGAAAGAGGGTGTCGGATTTCCCTGGAAACTGGAGTTAAAGGCACTTCTCAACCATGTGGCGTGCTGGGATTAAACCCAGGTCTTCACACGAGCAGTGGCACTCTCAACCACTAGGGCCATCTCTCCCGGACCCGTAACATCTTTTTAAACAAAATTTTTTTTTTTAAAATTTTTTTTAATTTTTTTTAAATTTTATTTATGTGTAGAATGTTACTGTTTGCGTGTAGGTCTGTGCACCCCTTGTCGTGCAGTCCGCGGAGGTCAGAAGAGTGTGTCGGATTCCCCTGGAAACTGGAGTTTCTCCTGGAATTGGAGTTCTTCCAGACTCGGTTCTTGGCCCGCCATGTGGGGCTGGGGATCTGACCCGGGTCCTCTGCAAGAGCGGTTGGCGCTCGGAACCGCTAGACCATCGCTCCAGCCCCAATGTAACTACTTTTTAATAAACGTTTGCTGGGACCCCTGGTGACTCTTCAACCCAAACATAAATAACCAAAATATGNTTTTTTTCCTGTTAAATATGACAGGGTCTTACTGTGGCTTATAACATCTCCTAACCTGTAGAGGATGTAAGCTTGTGGCATCAGCCGTGGGTTATTCCTCCAAGGAGAGAGCCGTTTGGGCACAACAGCCTGCAAATTGGTTTTACATGAGGGATGCTTGTACTCATAAATTATCACTTATTACTAAAAAATGAAAAAAAAACTGAGAGAAAGATGCAGGACAGTTATGGCAGAATGCATGATCTGGGATGGGGTAGGGTGGGGTGGGGGGAAGGGAAAGGGAAATATTCCTGAACTGAATTAGAAAACGATGTATGAAATACACAAAGCATCAATAAAAAAAAAAGAATAGCAGAATTTATAATTGAATAATAGTTGACTGAAGTTTTCTCTGACAAGCTTTCCAAGTTTATATATCCATTTGAGGATTGTGCTGATATAAAGCATGTAGTTTAAGTAATTTTATTATTAGAAACCAAATATGAATGTGGAAGAAAAAATAAAAATGGCTGATTTTTTTCTGTGCATTAGTAATTTATTGTTTAGCTGTTCACTATTCCATTAAAGGCCTTTGTTTTCTTTGTTTTGTGTTGTATTATTTTGTTGTTTTGGAAATAGTGTCTTTCTCTGTAGCCCAAACTGGTCTCCTCCTGCCTCCTGAGTACTGGGATTATAGGTGTGCAGCATGCCTAACTTGTATATGACTTTTTTAGTCTCTCTTCTTTCTTTCTTTCTTTCTTTCTTTCTGCATATGGTACTTGGATTTGAACCCAGGGGCTTGTACATGCTAAGTAGGTATACTGAGCTATACCCCCAGCACTTGGTTGTTTGAAATAGCCCCAGGACAGCTGGGGCTACAGGGAGACCCTGTCTCGAAAAAAAAAAAAAAAAAAAAAGCTGAATAAATACATACTTTGAGTGTGGACTATTAAAGATATAGTATTTTTAGATTAGGATATAGTATCCCTTTCTGATAAGCTATTAAATTGAGGGTATAGATTTTTTTTTTAATTTTATTATTTTTTTAACTTTTTTTTACATTTTATTTATTTTTGTATGTGTATGAATGTACTGTCTGCATGTAGGTTTGTGCACCCGTGTCGTGCAATGCCGTGGAGGTCAGAAGACAGTGTTGGATTCCCCTGGAACTGGAGTTCTCGTTACAGACAGTTCTTAGCCGCCATGTGGGTGCTGGGGATTGAACCCGGGTCTTCTGCAAGAGCAGTCAGTGCTCTTAATCACTAGGCTATCTCTCCAGCCCCTTATTGTTTTTTATGTGTATGAGTGTACTGTCTGCATGTAGGTTGGTGCACCTATGTCGTGCAACAACAAGAAAAGAAATATTAAATATTTTTTGAATTAAAATCTAAATTCCTTGTATTTGTTCTTTTGCAGATTTTATTGTACAGTTCCTAGAGCAGCAGGTCTGTACTTTGAACTGGGATGTGGGCTTTGTAATTCAGACCATGCATGAAATTGGAGTGCCATTACCTAGACTACTAGAAGTTTATGATCAGCTCTTCAAATCACGAGTAAGAAAAATATTTTTCTAATTAATTTTTTTCAAGATACAGAGTGAGGTGTTTGATTGTTTATTTGTTGATATCACTTGGGCTAAATATTTATTGCAGAGATTTGTTTCAGTTGGTCAAGTAAAATATATAGGTTAAGAGCACCGACTGCTCTTATGGAGGACCTGGGTTTGATCCTCAGCACCCACATGGCGTCCGAGAACCGTCCAAAACTCCAATTCTAGGAGAACTTCAGATCCAGGGGAATCCGACACCCTCTTCTGACCTCTGCAGCATTGCACGACACGGGTGCACAAACCTGCATGCAGATAGTACATTCATACACATACAGAAATAAATAAAATTAAAAAAAAAAAAATATATATATATATGTTTTCAAATCCAATGATAGTTGCTTTTCTGTATGATTATATATTCTTTTGGTTTAATAGCCCCGAAAACCATGTCTGGGGATCAAATCCCAAGGCCTTATACATGATGAACAAAGGTGCTATCACTAAACTACAGACCTCAGCTTAGTTGCTTTAAGCAAACAAAACAATATCTAATAGGAGCTTAGTAAAGTGCTTTCAGGGACCTGAGTTCAGTCCCTAAAACCAATGTTAAAAAGCCAGGTGGTGGAGCTAGAGAGATGGCCTAGCAGTTAAGAATGCCCTCTGCTCTTGCAGAGGAACCAGGTTCGATCCCCAGCACCCACATGGCGGATGTGAACTGTCTTTAACTCCAGGTCCAGGGGAATCTGACACCCTCTTCTGACCTCTGTGGCACAGGTGCACCAACCTACATGCAAATATACATTCATACACATAAAAATAAATTTTTTTTAAGTTTAAAAAATAAAAAGCCAGGTGCTAGTGCATACTTGTAATCGCAGTGCAAAGCAGCTGGAGACACTTGGATCCCGGGGCTTGCTGGCCAGCCACCCTGACCTATATGGTGAGCTCCCTGTTTCAAAAAATAAGGTAGACAGCTGCTGGGGAACAATAACCTCACCCTTGATGTCCATGAGTCTCTTCTCATCCCTGCCCCCAATGCAGGGGGAGGGGTTGTTTGTATATATGTATGTGGTCTGTGTTAGAAAAAGATAGTAGCATCTCTCAGTGCCTTTTGGTTTCCTGAGACAGGGTCTTGTCATGTGGCCTAGACTGGCCTCGAACTTAGGATCTTCCTCTCTCTGTCTTTTGAGTGCATAGCATGGCAGGACACCTGGCTCATACAATGTTTTCTTTCTTTTTTTTTTTTTTTTTTTTTTTTTTTTTGGTATATTTGGACCAGGGGCCTCCCTTTTTAGACCCATGGGCTGGAGCTTGCTCTATACACCCATACCAGTTTTTTCCTAAGACATTCTTTAAGGTGTTTCTAAATTGAGTCTCATATTTGGACCAATAATGAAAATAAAGCATTGTCTTCATCTTCTACGACAAAAGACAAGGGTAGAGATATTAAGTATCCTATTTAAGTTATACACTTAATATTTATTTATTTTATTTTATTTTTTTTGGTCTTTTCGAGACAGGGTCCCCCTGTAGCCCCAGCTGTCCTTGAACTCGCTGTGTAGACTAGGCTGACCTTGAACTCAGAGATCCGCCTGCCTCTGCCTCCCAAGTGCTGGGAATAAAGGCATGCACCACCATTCCCTTTTTTTTAATTTTTTTTTTTTATTTTTATTGGTGTTTTTTCCATTGCATACATCATTTCTCATTCCAATTTAGACTTATTTCCCTTTCCATGCCCCCTGCCCCACCCAAGTTCATGTATTCTGCCATACATGTCTTGTATCTTTTCCTGAGCCTTTTTACAATTTTTCAAAGCAGAGGATTATTGTTTTTTGGGAGCACTTTACTGTTATAGTTTGAAAATAATTTGTTATTTTCAAATCATATTTTGGGATTCATATTTTTTCCTTTTAATTTTATAATACTCTAAAATATGCATACATCTCCTCCACCCATATACCAAGATTACAAAGTCTGAAAATAAGTGATAGGTTAGTTCTGGAGCCCGTTAAGGGATTCACTTTATAAAAGCACAGTTCCTTTCAGATAAAGAGAAATTAACATTATGGATAAAGAGAAATTAACATTAATGTTCAGTTTGCCACAAGTAGGTACTTTATTATTCTAAATTATGACTATAAATTCAAAGGTAACTGGATGACAGCCCATAGAAATACTGATTGCATTTCTAAGCAGGATATTTAATTTGATAAATCAGTTATTGTTCCTAAAATCACAGTGTGGTCTTTAGTATTTAAAGTATTAACTGTAGCCACATATATAATTTAGTAACATACTTTTTATTTATTTTTTATTTTTTTATTTTTTTTGGTCTTTTTGAGACAGGGTCTCCCTGTAGTCCCAGCTGTCCTGGAAGTCACTGTGTAGACCATGCTGGCCTTGAACTCACAGAGATCTGCCTGCCTTGGCCTCCTGAGTGCTGGGATTAAAGGCGTGCACCACCACGTCCAGTAGTAACATACTTTTTTTTAATAATTTTTTTAATTTTTATTTTTTATGTGTATGAATGTACTGTCTACATGTAGGTTTGTGTACCTGTGTTGTGCAATGCCGCGGAGGTCAGAAGAGGGTGTCGGATTCCCCTGGAACTGGAGTTAAAGACACTTCTCAACCATGTGGGTGCTGGGGATTAAACCCAGGTCCTCTACAAGAGCAGTTGGCACTCAACCACTAGGCCATCTCTCCAGACCCGTAACATACTTTTTTAATTTTTTTAAAATTTTTTTTAATTTTTTTTAAATTTTATTTATGTGTATGAATGTACTGTTTGCGTGTAGGTCTGTGCACCCGTGTCGTGCAATGCCGCGGAGGTCAGAAGAGGGTGTCGGATTCCCCTGGAACTGGAGTTCTCCTGGAATTGGAGTTTCAGACGGTTCTTGGCCGCCATGTGGGTGCTGGGGATCGAACCCGGGTCCTCTGCAAGAGCGGTTGGCGCTCTTAACCGCTAGACCATCTCTCCAGCCCCCATAACATACTTTTTAATAAAAGTTTTGCTTGGACCCTGGTGACTCTTTCAACCAACATAAATAACCAAAAATATGAATATATACATATATATATACATATATATATATGAAGTGTAGGATAAACCGTGTTTATTGTGCATGTAAACATGCATACATATTTCTTCTCTTCATAGGATCCATTCTGGAATAGGGTGAAAAGGCCACTACACCTTTTGGATTGTATCCATGTTTTATTGACAAGATATGTTGAGAATCCTAGCCAAGTTTTAAATTGTGAGAGGTAACTATGAATTAAATCCGTATTTTAGCAATAGCTTGTAAATGCTTCTAGTAAATACCTGGGTAACAAGTTGGGACAGGGTATGGAATAATAGAAAATAAAGAAGCATTGGGAAATTTCTTATTATATTAGCATTAGCTATTTGAATGAAAACTGTTAGTATGTCTTTAAGAAAAGTTTTCAACCACGGTCCTATGTTTTCTAAAGCAAAAATAACTCATGAACTATTCATGATGTGGAACCAAGACATTTCAATTATGTCTTTGTGGTATGATTTCAAGGAGTAATCTTTTATCACATCCAGTATAAGAATCTTTCAATGGCTGGGTGTGGTGGTGCACACTTTTAATTCCATCACTTGGGAAGGAGGGGCAGGTGGATCTCTGTGAATTTCAGGCCAGACAAGGACCTTGTCTTTAAAAAGAAAAAAAAAAACTGCTAACGAAAAAAATTCAGGTTTGGAAAATGGTGATCATATAACTATCCTCCTTCCTAAGTTTTACTTTCTATTTTAAATACCATTTACCCAATTATCCAGTCCTTGCTTTTATTTGGTTTTGTTGCTTTTTTGTGTGTGTGTGTGTGTGTGTGTCTTTTTTGAGACAGGGTCTCCCTGTAGGCCCAGCTGTCCTGGAACTCCCTGTAGACCAGGCTGGCCTTGAACTCACAGAGGATCTGCCTGCCTCTGCCTCCCAAGTGCTGGGATTAATGGTGTGCGGCACCACCCTGGACAGTCCTTGCTTTTCTATTGGGTCATAAATAAGTAGGATTATCAGAATTTGGAAAACAGCCCTATGAATTAAATGTGTCTAAAGAAGATAGGTGACTAGATGCCTTTCCCTTACAGGAGAAGATTTACGAACCTCTGTCTGGATGCTGTCTGTGGTTACCTGGTTGAACTCCAGTCTATGAGCTCTTCTGTAGCAGTACAGGCCATCACTGGGAATTTTAAATCTCTCCAAGCAAAGTTAGAACGGCTTCATTAATTATTGTATATTTCTTCTTGCATTTTGGTTTGTAAAATAAAAGCTAAGCTGGGTCCAGATATCAGGTGTTCTAAATCTAAGAATTTGGGTATACTTTTGGTAGAAATTTGTTTTTAACAAGTGATTACCAACAAGCAATGCATTTTGCCAAATAGATCCTTTTTTTTTTTTTTTATGTTTTTTGGTCTTTTTGAGACAAACGCAAACAGGTGTCTCCCCTTCGCCCCCAGCTTGGTCCTGAATTCGCGTCTTAAGACCAGGCTTGCCTTAAACTCCAAGCAATCCTCCTGCCTCCTGCCTCAGCCTCCAAAGGTGCTAGCGTAAAAGAAGCATGCACCAACCATCGCCCATCTCAAGAGATTTCTTTTTTTTTTTATTTTCTTTTTTAATGACTACTGTTTTGCTTTTTAATTGGTTTGGGCTAGATTTGTAGCTCAGTGGTAAGAGGAGTTCTTCCTAGTGTGGTACCAAGTGTCCTGGGTTCAATGCCCAGCACCACATACAAACACATTGATTTACAAAACAACTGAAGTAAGATTATATATGATTTTAATACACAAAGATATATTCTCTTATTTTTTTTTTTGTTTTTATTTTTAAATATTAATTTTAAAATAAATTTTTAATTTTATTAAAAAAATTTTTTTTTTTTAAATTTAAAAATTTTTAATGATTATTTCCCTGCCCAGTTAATCCTTAATAGCCAAACAGGTTTATTACCATAGTGCTAGATTTTGTAACAGTTCTTAAATAGACAAAGGTATCTTTTTTTTTTTAAGTTAATCTTTGGAAACAAATTTGCTAAGCAACTGATTTCATTAGTTACAGCCCTTGTAGATTGACATGCAAGCACACAAATACTCCAGGTACATACATACATTGGGTTATTATGCACTAGATTTTTATGTATTATATACAGGATTATTTCAGCAGGTGATAAATTTGTAACTACTGTTAACATATCCTCAAAACCTCCATGGGTGATGCCATTTTCTCTTAGTGTTTATGTGGTGGTTCTTGGGGCGGGGGGGTCACAGGGTCTCCCTAGTCTCAGCCCACCTGGAACGCATTATATAGACCTTCCTGGCCCCATCTCAAAGAAATCTTGGCCTAACTCCCTGCCACGAGCCTAAATATCCAAAGGGCTGGGAATTAATGTGTGGGTTCCACACCATTGGTCTTTAACAGTGCCTAGAAGTTGACCCAGGGTATTCAACTAAGGCAAGTAAGTGTTCGAATCTACGTAACTACTGAAGCTATACCGTCAACCCTTGAATAATATTTAACAAAGTGGAATGACTAAATCAAATGTCCCAAAGTTATATTCAATGACAAAAGGAAAAAGAATGAGTAAGGCAAAAGAGAAGAGAGAGAGAGAGAGAGAGAGAGAGAGAGAGAGAGAGAGAGAGAGAGAGAAGAAAAAAGGAAGGAAGGAGAAAAGAAAGAAAATCAAGGCTCCATTTTTCCCTTATGATGTTGTTTGAGAAAAGATCTCACTATATATGTAGCCCTGACTTGCCTGGAATTCACCATGTAGACAAGGGTGCCCTCAGGATCACAGAGATCCAACTGCCTCTGCCTCCAGAGTGCTGAGATCAAAGGCACGTGCCACCACAACCAGTTTTGTTTTATTTTTTGAGATAAGGTCTCAAGTAACCCATACTATTCTCAAACTCTTAATGTAGCATAGGTAATCTTGAATTTCTGATTCACCTGCCTGTACTGCCCTAAGTGTTGAGATTATGAGCATGCACATTTCATGCCCACTTCAGTGGTGCAGGATATTGGCCCAGGACTTCATCCATGCTAAGTAAACACCTTACTGATCTATGTTCCCAGCCTGCTTTTTGCAAGACTCACTATATATCCCACACCAGCTTCAAATATTCTATGATCCTCCTGCCTCTTCCCTTGTGCTTGAGATTACAAGCATGTGCCCTTCACCCAGCTTCCACTCTGATTCATGCTGCTGGGAGAACTGTCTTCATTTTGTTGTCTGTGATGTGTGGCCAGCAATTTTGTAAACACCTTGAGTATATTTTTACTTCAACTTTTATCTTTTTCGTAAGGTTACAGAGTTGCCTTTTCCATAGTTTCCCTACAATGTAGCTCTCCTTTCACTTTCAGTCTTTGCATGTATGTTCCATAGAGTGTCAGAGTCTCACTCATTGGGCGCCGCTACCTCATGTTCTGCAGCTTTTCATTCATTGTCTTTGAGTATCTAAAATGAATGTATGCTTTGTATTACTGGTTTTGTACATTGAAAATTCTCATGTCTACTTAAAATGAAGATCTTACTTAAATGCTGTCATTTGAATGCACATCCATTTCTGCTAAAAATATATGTCATTGCAGTTCTGATTTAAGCTTATATACATATTAACACACTAATATATGTGCTAAGTGTACTCAGGCAAGCATGGTAGCTCTTGCTTGTAATTCCAGCATTTAGGAAGCTGAGGTAGGAGAATTGGAAGTTTAAGGCCTGCCTCAGATACAAGAGGTAGATACAGATATATACACATACAATATTGAAGGTATATCTTTTAATAGAGTGGCATGATACCATATCAGAAAGGATATAATTGACAGATACCTAACATTGTTGAATTCATTCATATAGCACATGTTGAGAATTCAGCTCTAGCACTGATGTTTGCAATCACCTGTAGAGGTGAGATCCTTAGGAGAAAAGATGTCAGTTCCTTTTGGTCCTCTAGCCCAGTGTTGCTAAAGCTTTAACATTCATAGCCATCACCTGGATACCCTGTCCATCCAGATTCTTGATTTGCCCTTTAGAGTCAGTGGTCAGACAGCTGTGGCACTGTTCTAGCACACTGTCTACTATAAGTCGACTTTGTTCTTGTTGGTCAATACATTATTTCTTTATCATGAGTATTAAATATATGTAGCAGTCACTGGTGGAACAATTTATGAAAGTGCATTCATTATGCACAGTCAAGAGTCAGTGAAAATCTTGATTGTGACATACTTGTGCTTTGGGTAGTTTTAGTGTAGCAGAATGGTTACAGAAGAGACAAAATCTATGTTGAGTATATGCGAGATATAGGATATTGACCCTGGTGTCTGTGTGATACATACACTGCAGTTTCTCAGTTACTCATTTTTGGTCACCTGAACTGCATGAGGCCCTCTGTTGTTTTGGTTCTATGTTAATTTAATCTCAGGAGTCTTTCACAGATTCCTTATTCTCTTATGATATTTCTTGTCTCCCAACTTCCCCTTCTCACTCATTAGAGGAAAAGTTATACTAGTGAAATGGTCAAACCAAGAAAATGAAGAATTAAAACACCAAATCTTATGCATTAAAGTTTAGAATTTTCTTTTATTTCTCTATCAATGTCTTTACTGAAATGCTCTTAATAATGAAACTTTCAGAATAGCCTTGATTCCTCAACTGAAACTTTTAAGTTCTTCAAAGTTGTGTTTCCTTTGTGCATTTGAAGAGATTGAAGCTGAATAACAAGACTCTTAAACCCAAATTTTTGTGGAAGTTAATACTACTTTTAAATTGTTTTATTTGTTGTTTTCCTTCACATAATAGAAGTTACATTGCCGTTGTCTTCACCTTGTTTCTCATATCATTTCCACAGCCCTGCGGCATTTTATACATTAAATGTTTACTTTAAAGCTGTCAGGATTTTATATTTTGAATTTACCATGTGGGATCCAGGACCCCACCCCCTTATGTCTCCAGCCCAGCCTGAAGACTTCCAAAACTGGGACATGACCAAGCCCACGCTCGCCCTCTCCCCGTCTCTGCCCACTCAGTGTGTTGCTCTTTTATTTTCTACCCCAGGTCTTTTTGTCTAATTGTATAAATTAGAGAAACGGCTGTCATCTTGAAAGTCTTCCTCAAAATGTATTTGTCACCAATTTCTGAGCAAGTCTGTTTCTAGTATTCTCCTGTATCTGTCCACTTATGTCACTTGTCTAGGCTTGAAAGGTTATTTGATGTCACTTAGAAGCCTATGGTCAGTTAGGAGCACCAACTGCTCTTGCAGAGGACCCAGGTTGGATCCCCAGCACCCATGTGGCGGCAGCTGACAACCGTCTTTAACTCCAGTTCCAGGGGAATCCGACACCCTCTTCTGACCTCCAAGGCATTGCAGCACGGCACGGGTGCACAATCTTACATGCACACAGTACATTCATATACATACAAAAATAAAAATTTTTTATAAAAAGACTGAAAAAAAAAGTCTGTGGTCATATCCAACTGGTCTTTTGCCCATAGTTTGACTTCTTTCATTCCTTGGTCCGTATTGCCATATTTTTATTATTTTATCTGTATGAGTATTTAGCCTACATGTAGGTCAGGACACCTATGTTGAGCAAAGCTGGTGGAGACCAAAAGAGGGCATTGAATCCCCTGAAACTGAAGTTGTGTATGGCTGTTAGCCACCCTGCAGCTGCTGAGAACTGATGGGTCCCTCTGGAAGAGCAGCCAGCACTTTTAACCACTGAGCCATCTCTCCAGCACCTAGAGTGATTTTTTTTTTTTTTTGTTTTTGAGACAGGGTCTCTCTATAGCCCCAGCTAGCCTGGAACTCACTCTGTAGACGAGGCTGGCCTTAAACTCACAGAGATCCGCCTGCCTCTGCAAGGATTAAAGGCATGCACTACCATGCCCAGCTTAGAGATGGTTCTTAGCCACTATGTGGGTGCTGGGAATCGAACCCAGGTCCTCTGCAAGAGAAGTTGGTGCTCTTAACCACTGAGCCATCTCTCCAGCCCCTAGAGTGATCTTTCAAAGATAAGAATGTAACTATTAGCTGGGCATGGTGGCGTTCGCCTTTAATCCTAGCACTTGGGAGGCAGAGGTAGGGATCTCTTTGTGAGTTCAAGGCCAGCCTGGTCTACAAGAGTGAGTTCCAGGACAGCTGGGCTACAGGGAGACCCTGTCTCAAAAAGACAGAAATAAAAATAACTATTATGTCCCCATTTTCCCCCTCAGAAGGAATCATAGATGGCATATGAGGACTCTGGGGTGAGCCACCAAGAAAGTTTTAGCTCAAGAAGAATGATGAACCCTCAAACTGAAAGCCAAAGAAGAGAGTCATTTCCATACCTCTGTATCTTCAGAGATTTAATCCACAAGCCTCCTGCCTCAGTCTTCCAAAATGCAAAAACTATAAGTTTGTACCACTGTGCCCTGAGTCTGCTCTTTTTATGTTTACTGTTTGTCTTTGTGGGCAGATTGTCCCATAACTTCTGTAAGAGTCTGAGCAATGTTACTGTTAGCTCTAACCCAGAAGTATAGTTAACAGAAAAGACCTATGAAGGGCTCAGACTGACCTAACCCAGCTATGGACTCAAGTCTTGGCGTAGAATATAAAAGGATTCTCACTTAAACCACATGGAACAGGAAAGCAGTCCTTTCCTGAAGAATTGGATGCCAGGCCCACAAGACCACTCAGTATCTTTCCACCTACATTACCACTTCCTGTGTTTTGGAGAAAACTGAACCCACAGAATCAAACCCAAACCACAGCTAAGTAAAAGCACCCCAAGACACACCAGACTATAAGGAAATAATGGAACTTGGCCTGGTAAAGGACATCTGTGACAGACTTACAGCTAAAGTCACAATGGTGAAAAATGTGTTTTCCTTATAGTAGGGAACAAAATAGGGACTGCCTTTGTAGTCACTTCTATTCAGTATGTAGTGAAGGTCCTGACCAGTGTAATATGCCAACTGAAATATAAGGTTGTGCTGGAGAGACAGCTGCCAGCAAAGTCCATGAAAACCTGAGTTTGGATCCTTGATGCACATGTAAAAAGCTGGGCAAGTTGATGCACACCTGGAATCCTACCATGGGATAGGGAAAGATTTCTGGGGCTTGTTGCTCAGCCAGTCTGGCCAATCAAATGAACTCTGGGTTCAGTGAGAGGCCCTGTCCAAAAAAAACCACAATCGCGAGGCTTTAAGAGGCCTGACATCTGCCTGGCCTCATGAGCACACACAAAAGAAAAGTTAAAGTGTCTTTTTTTCATTCGCACATAATAAACATGTCTATATGGATGCACAAGCACACAGAATATGCCGAAAATGAGAGCCAGTGACTAGGACTAAGTTTCGCCAAGGTCTCAGGTTATATATCTCAATGTACAAAAACTTTGGATTTCTACATGCTGGCAGCAAAATTTTTAATCAAGGTGGAATTGGCCTATAATTCCAGCTACTTTGGTGCAGAATTTTGAAGTTTGAAGCAACCAAAGTTGCTTTGGTGCAGGTTTTTTTTGTGTTTTTTTTTTTTTTTTTTGGTCTTTTTGAGACAGGGTGTCCCTGTAGCCCCAGCTGTCCTGGAACTCACTCTGTAGACCAGGCTGGCCTTGAACTCACAAAGATCCGCCTGCCTCTACCTCCCAAGTGCTAGGATTAGAGGCAGGCGGATCTTTGTGAGTTCAAGGCCAGCCTGGTTCACAGAGAGAGTTCCAGGCTAGCTGGGGCTATGGGGAGACCCTGTCTTGAAAAGACCAAAAAAAAAAAAAAAAAAAAAAAGCGTGAGCCACCACGCCCGGCTTGGTGCAGAATTTTGAAGTGAGCCTGAGCAACATAGCAAGATCCTGTATATAAATAAATAAATGAATGAATGGATAGACGATTGATAGAGATGATGATAGATAGATACATAGATAGATACATAGATGAGAGATAGGTAGATGATAGATAATTATTTGAGGGGCTGGAGAGATGGTTCAGTGGTTAAGAGCAGGGACTGCTCTTGCAGAGGACCCAGTTTTGATTCCCAGCACCCATGTCTTTAAGCCAGGCGTGGTGGTGAATGGTTGATCTCTGTGAGTTCAAGGCCAGCCTGGTCTACAGAGTGAGTTCCAGGCCAGCCAGGGCTATAGGGAGACCCTTCTCAATAATAATAATAATTTTTTGAAATACTATAAAAATGGATCAATTGTAAGTGAAGTATGATGTATAAGATCTGAAAACTACTTAAAACTTCTAGAAGAAATTAAACCCTAAATGGTTTGTTGGTTGGGGCATTGAACTTACATATCAGTTCTCACCAAATGGATATACAAATTGAGTGTACTTTTCACATTATCTTAGATACTTGTTTTGTTTTTGAAACAGTGTCTCC
Source organism: Rhizomys pruinosus (assembly GCA_009823505.1). Taxonomy (NCBI): domain Eukaryota; kingdom Metazoa; phylum Chordata; class Mammalia; order Rodentia; family Spalacidae; genus Rhizomys; species Rhizomys pruinosus. The sequence goes on from VZQC01011699.1 coordinate 1,645,329, forward strand.
CTAGCTAGCTGGCCTGGAACTCTGTGTAGACCAGGCTTGCCTCAATGTCATGGAGATCCACCTGCCTCTGTCTCCCAAGTGCTGGGATTAAAGGGATGCACCACCACACCTAGCTAAGGAAACTTTTGTTTGGGGGGGGGCTTTTTAAGACAGGGTCTCCCTGTAGCTCTGGCTGTCCTGGAACTTGTTCTGTAGACCAGGCTGGCCTTGAACTCAAAGAGATCCACCTGCCTCTGCCTCCCAAGTGCTAGGATTAAAGGCATGCACCACAATGCCTAGCAGGAAGCTTTTTTTAAATAAAAATTGACAGGCTGATTCTAAAATCCATATGGGGAATAAAATAAAATCTATATGGGGGTATGTGAGATGGTTGAGCAGGTAAAGTCCCTGCAACCAAACCTGACAAGCTGAGTTGATCCCCAGAACCCATGTGTGCTTTGTACAAGTCATCCTCTGACCTCCATGTATGCATACACACTCTGCAAAAAAGAAAGTTTAAAAAATAAAATGCAGCAGAGTGTGGTGGCGCACGCCTTCAATCCCAGTACTCCAGAGGTAGAGGCAGGCGGATCTCTGAGTTCAATGCCAGCCTGGTCTACAGAGCAAGCTCCAGGCCAGCTGGGACTAAGGGAGACCCTGTCTCAAAACTTCCAAAAAAAAAAAAATGTATATGAAGATGGGCAGACATTAAAATGCCCCAGTTTTTAAAAGGAAGACTAAGAGGCTGAGATGGCTTTGCAGTTGAAAGCACTGTGCAGGGTGTGGTGGCACAAGCCTTTAATCCTAGCAGAAGTAGGCAGATCTCTTGAGTTCAAGGCTAGCCTGGTCTACATAGTGAGTTCCAGGACAGCTGGAGCTATAGGGAGACCCTGTCTCAAAAGACCAAAAAAACCCCACTTACTGGTCTTCCAGGGGAGCCTGGCACCCACATGGTGGCTCACAATCATCCAAAACTCCATTTTCAGGGGATCCAACACCCTCCTCTGGTTTCTGCAGTCATTGCACAACATGCGTGTAAGTGCACTCATGTGCAATGCCGGCAGAAGTCAGAATACAGACTTAGGGATGGTTGTTAGCCACCATGTGCCTGCTGAGAATTGAACTCGGCTCCTCTGCAAGAGAGCTTGCTGCTCTTAACTGCTGAGCCATCTCTCCAGCCCCAGCTATACTAATTTCAATGAACATATACTACTAATTTCAGGATTTTAATATAAAGTCACAATGGCCATGCTGATGTACTAGGGCAAGGATAGATGATTGGAATAGAATATGTACAGAATAATTATATACATGTGGACAGTTGATTTGGGGGGAAAGTGCTAATTTAATTCAATGGGAGAAAAGTAGTCAATAAATAGTACTGGAACAACTCAATATCCGCATGAGAAAAATTAGCCTCGGAGGTTGGCTGTCAGTGATTGTATGTTTAGTATACATGAGCCTCTAGGCTCAGTCTTCAACACAAACATACAAACACAAATTAGCCTCAATTCTTTTTTTATTTATTTATTTTTTTTGGTCTTTTTGAGACAGGGTCTTCCTATAGCCCCAGTTGGCCTGAAACTCACTATGTAGACTAGGCTGGCCTTGAACTCACAGTGATCCGCCTACCTCTGCCTCCCAAGTGCTGGGATTAAAGGTGTGTGCCACCACACCAGACTTTAGCCTCAATTCTTTTTTTATTGGTATGAGTGTACTGTCTGCTTGTAGGTTGATGCACCTGTGTCGTGCAATGCTACGGAGGTTAGGAGAGGGTGTCGGATACCCCTGGAACCATGTGGGTGCTGGGAATCGAACCAGGTCCTCTGCAAGAGCAGTCAGCTCTCTCAACTGCTGAGCCATCTCTCCAGCCCCAACCTCAATTCTTAATGTCATGCCATATGTCAAAATGAATGTGATCTGCATCAGGACTAAGTGGAAAAATTTTTATGGCTAGTCAGGGATATTTCTTAGGAGCCAAGATAATCTGAACAAAAAGTTGGCAAATTGTTTTTATTATTATTATTATTTATTTTTTATGTGTATGAGTGTACTGTCTGCATGTAGTTGGTACACCCGTGTCGTGCAATACCCCGGAGGTCAGAAGAGGGTGTTGAATTCCTCTGGAACTAGAGTTAAAGACGGTTCTTAGCCTCCATGTGGGTGCTGGGAATTGAACCTGGATCCTCTGCAAGAGCAGTTGGCGCTCTCAACTGCTGAGCCATCTCCAGCCCCCCATCATTTTTTTTATGTGTATGAGTGTACTGTCTGCATGTAGGTTGGTGGACCCATGTCGTGCAATGCCACAGAGGTCAGAAGAGGGCGTCGGATTCCCCTGGAACTAGAGTTAAAGACAGTTCTTAGCCGCCATGTGGATGCTGGGAATCGAACCTGGATCCTCTGCAAGAGCAGTCAGTACTCTTAACCGCTGAGCCATCTCTCCAGCCCTGAGAACATGACTGATCTTTTTTTTTTTTGATCTTCTCCAGACAGTGTCTCTTTATAGCTCCAGCTGTCCTGGAACTTGCTGTGTAGACCAGGCTGGCCTTGAACTCACAAAGATCCACCTGCCTCTGTCTCCCAAGTGCTAGGATTAAAGGCTTGCGCCAACACGCCCCAGCAAATTGGTTTTTTAGCAAAATTAATAAGGTCTGGGACTGGAGAGATGGCTAATATTCCATTGTGTAAGTATATCTTTCTTTTTGCCAGTGTTTTATTGAAGCTCTGTGTATTTCATACAAATCAAATTACATTACAAATCAAATCTAGGCCCGTGCCCCCATCTCTGCCTCCCCTCTCCCCACCAGAGCTCATGCTTTCTGCCAAATATGTTTTTCCTCTTTTTCTCAGTCTCTTTCAAAATTCTTGATGCAGAAGTTTACTGCTTCGAGCTCATCGTTTCAGTCAGTTCTTTGACACAGTCTTTTCTGTTGCTGCTGTTGTTATTCTTTCCAATATGCATCACTCCAAAATATGCACATATGCATGCCACATATATCATAGGTTTTAGCATCTTCAGCTTATGATTTTTTTTTTTTAAGCTGAAAGATGTCATGTTTGAAGTCTCCTCCTTGGTAAGCCCAAACCACCATCAGTTCTGCCCTTGTGCTCCACACTGGGGTTTTCCCTTCTCATGGTCACCAGCTGAGGTTCAGTAAGCACCACGTCCTGTCTTGATCTTCCTGTACTTGACTCCCTGATACAGCCTGGGTAGTCCAACAATGGCAGACTATCCTCTGAATAAGAGGAAACCCCAGTAGTAGCTCAGTCCACAAGTTGGATGTCTCAGCAGTCTCCAGTGGGCACTGAAGTTTTGGAGGATTCTTGTAGAGATATGAGTCTTCAGTCCACATTGGAAGGTTGAAAAGCTGTGTCTTCTCATGTCTTTGAAGGATGGCAAAAGCAGTGGCAGCCACAGGGTAGCTGCAGTTGCCAATAAGACAAGCAAAACAACTGTGCTCTTTTGTATTTTTACTAATATCTCAAGTTTTATACCTGAAGTAAAATTTCTCAGGACTTACTATTTATTTCTGGTTATACTTTCCTTTTGGGTGTTTAAGGCCACACAGTTAGCCCAGATTAACAAAGGTTTTTATTTTCTTAAGGTCAGTTGAGGATCTGATTCTTAAGTGTCACTCAGGTTTTTTTTAGGGGGTGAGGGAGCCCCTGGCTCCTTTTGGCTTTTCAATCATCAGTTCCATCCCCTCAAGGACAAAGTCAGGTCTTGCTAGACCAGGCTTCCTTTTTTGAAGCATGAGCAGACTTTCCTCTTTATAGAGTGGACACTGGCTGAAGTCCCATTAGTGGATCTCCAAGATCTCCCTGCACAGGAAGACTGGTGACTCACATTTGCAGGACACTTCAAGAGATGCCCACATGCATAGTCCCCTAGGACTTAGTTGACCTCTGAGAGCAAGGAACAAAGTTATCCCTTAAGACCTTTCACCAAATTGGTATGAGCATTAAGTATGGTCATTAAGCATCCAGGAAGGCTAAGTTATAACAGCCTGATACTTGAAGTCCCATTAGTGGATCTCCAAGATCTCTCTGCACAGGAAGACTGGTGACTCACATTTGCAGGACACTTCAAGAGATGCCCACATGCATAGTCCCCTAGGACTTAGTTGACCTCTGAGAGCAAGGAACAAAGTTATCCCTTAAGACCTTTCACCAAATTGGTATGAGCATTAAGTATGGTCATTAAGCATCCAGGAAGGCTAAGTTATAACAGCCTGATACTTGAAGTCCCATTAGTGGATCTCCAAGATCTCCCTGCACAGGAAGACTGGTGACTCACATTTGCAGGACACTTCAAGAGATGCCCACATGCATAGTCCCCTAGGACTTAGTTGACCTCTGAGAGCAAGGAACAAAGTTATCCCTTAAGACCTTTCACCAAATTGGTATGAGCATTAAGTATGGTCATTAAGCATCCAGGAAGGCTAAGTTATAACAGCCTGATACTTTTAAATACTTCATAATATTTTAGAAAGTGCTTGGACAAAAGCTCGAGCAGCCTTGTATAAGAAATACTAAGAAGCACTCCCATAAAATAAATACTGTGGTTAGACATAATGTCATGACAAACTAAACAGTTTTTTCCACATTCCTTTGATCTTATATTATTCTAAAATATACATACATATCCTTCATCCATATACCAAAACTTCCTAACTCTGAAAATAAATGGTAGCTTAGTTCTAGAACCTGTTAAGGGATTCACAATATAAGAGCACAGTTGTTTTCAGATCACATTAATGTTTGCCTTACAACTAGGTAGTTGGTGCTAGCATCCACAGATGAGGGATACCATTTGTCCTTTGTTTTTCTGGGACTATGTTACTTCACTTAGCATGATATCTTCTAGCTCCATCCATTTACCTGCAAAGTTCATGATGTCATCTTTACTGCAGCCATCAAACTACATTGTGTAGATGTACCACCTTTTCTCTATCCACTCATCAGTTGAGGGGCACTTGGGTTGGTTCCAGCTCTTCGCTATTGTGAAGAGAGAGGCAATAAACATGGCTGTGCATGTATCTCTATGGTAAGATGAGTCTTGTGGGTATATACCCAGGAGTGGTATGACTGGGTCAGGTGGCAAGCTCATTTTGAGTCTTAAGGGTTCTCTACACTGCTTTCCATAGTGCCTGTGTGAGTTTACATTCCCACCAGCAGTGGATGAGTGTTCCCCTTTCCCCACAACCTCTCCAGCACTTGGTATCATTTGTTTTCTTGATCCTAGGAAGTCTTATTGGAGTGAGATGATATCTTAAAGTGGTTTTACTCCATCTATTGAGTGGGTCATTTTTCTTTCTCCTTTGTTTTTTGAGTAGTTTATATATTCTGGAAATCAATGCTTTGTCAGATATATCTGTGGTGAAGGTTTCTTCCCACTCTTTGGGTTTTCTCTTCACTTCCTTGATTGTTTCTTTTGATGTACAGAAGCTTTTGATCTTAATGAGGTCCCATTTGTCAATTCTTGACCTTAATTCTTGCTCAGCTGCTGTCTGATTTAGGAAGTCTTTTCCTACACCTATGTCTTGTAGTCTGCTGCCAACTTTGTCTTCTATCGCCTTCAGAATTTGGGGTTTCACGCTGAGGTCTTTAATCCATCTGTAGTTGACTTTTGTACAGGGTGAGAGGTAGGGGTTTAATTTCATTCTACACTTTAAGATATCATCTTACTCCAATAAGAGTGGCTAGGATCAAGAAAACAAATGATACCAAGTGCTGGAGAGGTTGTGGGGAAAGGCGAACACTCATCCACTGCTGGTGGGAATGTAAACTCGTACAGCCACTATGGAAAGCAGTGCGGAGATCCCTTGGAAGACTTGGAATGAACTTGCCACCTGTGGTGGTTTGAATGAGAGTGTCCCCCATAGGCTTTAAGTATTCAGACATTGTGTCTCCAGTTGGTGGCACTGTTCTTGGAGGTCTTAGAAGATGTGGCCGTGCTGGAGGAAGTACGTCATTGGGGGCAGGCTTAGTGAGTTTAACAAGGCTCAAGGTCTCCAGTCTCTCTCTCTCTCTCTCTCTCTCTCTCTCTCACCCTCTCCTCCTCCTCCCTCTTTCCCTCCATATCTATGTGCTCATCAGAGGAATGTGAACTCCTCGGTTTTTTTGCTTCCAGCACTCGCCACACAATGCCTTCCCTCACCACACTGGACTCTTAATTCAATGGAACCATCAAATCGTAATCTCAAATAAACTTTCCTTTTTTTAGTTCCTTGGTCATGGTGGTTTTTATCACAAAGCAACAGAACAAGTGACTAATACACTCCTGACCAGGCCATACCTTCCTGGTATGTACGCCAAAAGATGCATCTTACCCGCAGAGATATGCCACCAAGCCATGTTTATTTCAGCTCTCTTTCACAATAGAAAAGAGCTAGAACCAAACCAAGTGCTCATGACGGTGGATATAGGAAATGTGGTACATCTACAAATTGGGTTCTATGCAGTGGTAAGAAAGATGACCTCGGAGATCTCCCTGAGGCCAGTGGAAGGTACCGGCCCCCCACCCCCACCAGATAAAGAAAGAAACATTCTGGAACTGAATGAAAATGAAATACAACACAACAAATCTATTGGATACCTTAAAAGCACTCCTAAGAAGGGAAGTTTATAGCCCGGGTGTCTACATTAGAAAACAGAAAGAGCCAAGTGAATGATCTAACACTAAAGCTAAAGCATTGAGAGGCAACACGAATGAAACTAAACGCAACATAAACAGGAAGAATAACAAAATCAGAGCGAAATCAATGAAATAGAACAAAGAAAACTACAAAAATGAATGCAAGAAGTTGCGTTCCTTTGAAAGACTCCAAAAGAAAGAAGGAACTTCAAATCAATACAATCAATGACAAAAAGGGGAAATATCAAACAGACAAGGAAAAGATCAAAAAAATCATACAGGAATACTTTAAAAAAAAAAAAAAAAAAAAAAAGTTTGAAAACCTAGAAGAAACGGATTAATATCTGAAATCCTGGAGAATCACCAAAGCGTCAACAAAGAAGAGATCAACATAACAGACAATATTGATAGAAATTGAAGATGTAATAAAAACTCCAAACTAAAACAAAGCCCAGCCCAGACTGGTTTCACGGCAGAATTCTATAAACATTTTCAAAATACCTACAACATTATTACAGAAACTGTTTAGAAGGGTAGAATCAGGGGATTCGGGGCTGGAGAGTTGTCCTAGCGGTTAAGAGCGCGAACTGCTCTTACAGAGGATGGGTTCGATCCCCAGCACCCACAATAGGCGGCCTGAGAGCCGTCCTGAATCCAATTCCAGTGAGAACTCCAGCTCAGGGGAAATCTAAGCCCTCTTCTGACCGCCGCGTGCATTGCACGCACGGGGCACAGACTTGCAGCAGGCAGTACATTCACACACATACGAACTAGAACTAAAGTACAAATCCAAAAAAGTAAAAAAAAAAAAATAATAAAAAAAAAGAATAGATGAGGATTCTCCCAAATTCCTTCTATGAAGCCAGCATCACTCTATTACCAAAACCACAGGCAAAGATACAACTAAAAAGGAATATATAGACCATCTCCCTAATGAACACAGATGCCAAAATTCTAAACAGGTACTGGCAAATCACATACAAACACACAATCAAGAAGATTATCCATCATAACCAAGTTGGATTCATACAGAGATGCAGGGATGGTTCAACATTTAAAATCAATAAATTCATCAAACAATAAATGGAATAAAAGAAAAAAATACACCTTCATCTCAATTGTGCTGTGAAAAAGCCTTTGACAAAATCCAGCACACCATACAGCTTAAAGTCTAGAAGCGAATTGATTGGAGGGATCATTCCTCAATGTATTCACAAGCATATAGGAAACCCACAGCCTATATCATCCACAGGGGAAATGACAGCAACATTCCTTTAAAGGTAGGAAC
>VZQC01011699.1:1653900-1710923 GCA_009823505.1 Rhizomys pruinosus
TATATAACTACTTCAAAATAAAAAAGAGAACCAGAAAAAAAATTGCACCCACTACCAAACTAGATGGAGCAAAGAGTTGAACAAGAGACTTCAAAAGTGAGGAGTTTAGAGAGGTGAGAAAATTACCTCAAGAAGTTCTAAATCATACACTAATCATTCAAGGAATATGCAAATCAAAACCACTTTTAAGTATCTGCATTACTATTGACAATAAAGACTGCTTAGGATCAAGGAAACAAACAAATGATACAAATCGCCCGTGAGATTGATTAGATAGGGGAAATGGGGAAACAATCATCCAGTGCTGGTGGAGGACCGTAAAACTCCCATACAGACGGCACTAATGGGAAAGGCAGTGTTGTGAGCAGCCCTTGAAGACTTGGATGAACTTTGGGGCACCGACACCCAATGCGTCAATCAGCCACTTCGCACTAGGCGCATGTACAGCTGCCGAAGTCCACTCAACACTCACCAGAACAGAAGACTACATGCACGGCCATTGGGTTTACTGATTGCAGCTCTCTTACAGTGCAGCAAGGGAGCTGTGGAACCAACCCAACATGCCCCTCAATGGATGAGTGGATAGAAGAAAAAACTTGGTACTCTACAACAATATGAGTTCTATGCAGCATTAAAGGTTAGACCAGAACACTTCATGAGCTTTGCAGGAAAACTGGCTGAGCTAGAGAATCACATAGTGAGTGAATACGGACACAGTTTAAAAACACGCAAATAATGGTATCCCTCATTGTGGATGCATAGTTCCAAGTACCTAGTTGTAAGTATTTCTTGGTACAGCCCCGATGAGCTTTGTGTTCCAAAGAGTGTGGCGAAGTGAGGGCATCGTGGAAACCACAACACAACCACAACCCAACAACAGAAAGGAGCTCATATAGAAAACGCCTGAAACAGTGAACTTCTGCAAAAACAGAAAACTCCTACATGGTAGAGAATACCTTGAGAAAGAATCGAAGAATCTAAAGAAGAGAATAGCATGTGTTAGAGCAAACATCATGAGCTTTAGGAAGGTTGGGGGGTGGGGCGGGCATCGGGTCTCTGAATGTCATATCATAAGAAAAATATCTAGAGTTTCATCAGTAATAAATAAGTAGAAATTAACGCAAAACTCATGATTTGTCAGGATAAGTTGGATGGAACTGAAGAATGTTAAGATGAAGTAACCACAGATCCAGAAAAAAAACGGAGTGGTTAATCGCCCTAATGTGTGGATGCTAAGCATCAAAATTACCTATGTAGTAAGGTTGTTCTTGTGCACGGCTCTCTGAGTCTTTTGGTCCAAGTAGTTGTGGATGTGCGTGCATATTGGAAGATAACAATGCAACACAACAGAAATAGTGATTGCCAAAGCAAACTGACTGATATAATGGTGATGAATTTGCTCAAGAGACAGCGGGCGTGGTGGCGATCGCACCCTTTAATCTAGCATTTGGGGGCGAGCAGAGGCGGGATCTTGTTGTGAGTTAAAGGTAGTCCAGCCCTGGTCTAACGGTATGAGTTCCAGTACAGCTGGGGTTACAAGGAGGACCTGTCTCAGGAAGAAAGTACCAAAAAAAAAAAAAAAAAAAAAAGAAAAAGTTGAGAAACATTTTTGGCAAAATGCATGAGCTTTGGTGGGGTAGGGAGGGGGACACAAGTCTAGATTTGATTTGTAACATAATCTTGTACAAATATATATATAACAATAACAAAATTTTTTTTAATAAAGTGGTTTTAATTTGCATATCCTTGATTATTAGTGATGTTGAACACTTTTTAAGATGTTGCTCAGCCATCTCTAATTCCTCACTTGTGAAGTCTCTGTTCAACTCTTTGCTCCATCTTTTGAGTGGGTCATTTGTTTTCTTCTTTGTATTTTGAGTAGTTTATATATTCTGGAAATCAATGCTTTGTCAGATGTATTTATGGTGAAGATTTCTTCCCACTCTGTGGGTTCTCTTTTCACTTCCTTGATTTTTTTTTTTTAATGTACAGAAGCTTTTGAGTTTTTTTTTTATTTCTGTATGTGTATCAATGAGTTTAATGAGGTTCCATTTGTCAGTTATCAATCTTATCTCTTGCACAGCTGCTGTCTGATTTAGGAAGTCTTTTCCTACACCTATGTCTTGCAGGCTGCTGCCAGCTTTTTTTTTTTTTTTTTTTTTCGAGACAGGGTCTCCCTGTGGCCCCAACTCTCCTGGAACTCACTCTGTAGACCAGGCTGGCCTTGAACTCACAAAGATCTGCCTGCCTCTGCCTCCCAAGTTATAGATTATAGGCATGCGCCACCACACCCGTCAAAATTAAGGACTTTTTTCCAAACCTGTGAAAAAACTCTTGGGGATTGCATTGAATTTGTATATTAATTTGGGTAGAATGGACATTTTTACTGTATTAATTTTCCAATCCGTGAACATGGGAGTTCTTTCCATCTTCTGATGTTTCCTTCAACTTCCTTCTTCAGGGATTAAAAAAAATTTTTTTTGTAGAGATCTTTCCTGTCTTTGGTTAGGTTTGTTCCTCGGTATTTTATTGGTTTTGAGGCTATTGTGAGTGGGAAGATCTCCTTGTATTCCTTTGTCAGTTGCTTGTTATTGGTGTAATGAAGGGCTACTGATATTTCTAGGTTAATTTTGTATTCTTCCACTTTACTGAAACTCTTAATTGTTTCTAGGAGTTTTCTGGTGGAGTTTTTAGCATCCCTTAGGTAAACAATCATCAGCAAAAAGGGATAGCTTGACTTCCTCTTTTCCAACTAGTATTCCTTTAATTTCCTTTTCTTGCCTTATTGCCCTAGGAAGTGTTTCAATCACTATATTGAAGAGGAGTGGTGACAGGGGGAAGCCTTGCGAAGTTCCTACCTTTAAAGGGAATGCTTCTGTCTCTCCATTTAAGATGATACTGGCTGTGGGTTTCCTGTATATGGCTTTGATTGCATTGAGGAATGATCCCTCCAATCCAGTTCCCTCTAGGACTTTAAGCATGAAGGGATGCTGGATTTTGTCAAAGGCTTTTTCTGCGTCAATTGAGATGATCATGTGTTGGTTTTTTTTTTTTTTTTTTTTTTTTTTGGTCTTTTCGAGACAGGGTCTCCCTGTAGCCCCAGCTGTCCTGGAACTCACTCTGTAGACCAGGCTGGCCTTGAACTCACAAAGATTCGCCTGCCTCTGCCTCCCAAGTGCTAGGATTAAAGGCGTGCGCCACCATGCCCGGCTGATCATGTGTTTTTTATCTTTCAGTCCATTTATATGCTTGATGATGTTTATTGATTTTCGTATGTTGAACCATCCCTGCATCTCTGGTATGAATCCAACTTGGTCATGATGGATGATCTTCTTGATGTGGGTCTGTATGCGATTTGCCAGTATCCTGTTTAGAATTTTGGCATCTGTGTTCATTAATGAGATGGGTCCGTAGTTCTCCTTTTTGGTTGTATCTTTGCCTAGTTTTGGTAATAGAGTGATGCTGGCTTCATAGAATGAAGTTAGGAGAATTCCCTGTTTGTATCCTTCTAAACAATTTGAGTAATAATGGTTGTAAGTCTTTTTGAAATGTTTTATAGAATTCTGCCATGAAACATCTGGACCTGTGCTTTTTTTAGTTGGGATGTTTCTTATTACATTTTCTCATCCTTTTTGGGGGTGGTCTTTTTGAGACAGGGTCTCCCTGTAGCTCCAGCTATCCTGGAACTCACTCTGTTGACCAGGCTGGTCCTGAACTCACAGAAATCCACCTGCCTCTACCTCCCAAGTGCTCGGATTAAAGGCATACGCCACCTCACCCACAAACATTTTCAGTTTCTTCATATTTTATGGGTCTGTTTAAGCTGTTGCTCTCTTCTTGGTTAAGCTTTGGTGAGTCCCAGGATTTCTGATATTCATCCATTTCTCTTAGGTTTTCAAACTTAGTATAGGTTTTTGAAGTATTCCTGTACGATTATCTGGATCTTTTCATTGTCTGTTGTGATATTTCCCCTTTCATCATTGATTCTATTGACTAGGAGTTGCTCTTTCTTTTGGTTAACTGGGCTAGAGGTCTGTCTGTCTTATTTTTTCAAAGAACCACCTTTTGGATTTATTGAGTTTTTCGTATTGTTTTGTTTGTTTCTATTTCATTGATTTCTGCTCTGATTTTTGTTCTTTCTTTCTTGTCTGTTGTGTTAAGGGTTCATTTGTTGTCTCTCTCTAGTGTTTTTAGCTGCAGTGTTAGATGGTTCACTTGTGCTCCTTTTGTTTTTCTAATGTAGGCACCCAAGGCTATAAACTTACCTCTTAGGACTCTTTTTAAAGTATCCCATAGGTTTTGTTGTGTGTGAGAAGTATAACTGATGCTAAGGAAAGGCTGAATCAGTCCAAATTAAAAAGTATATAAAGGTAGGCATTTATTCCAGGATATGCAGTCTCTCGCTTGGCGAATCCATGTCCTCCAGCCAGCCATCCTGAGGGCCTTGGAAAGTGTGCTTCAGAGAGGCAGGGAGAACCTTTTATAGGGAGGAGGGGAGATGGTAACCTATTGGAATCTGGCCAATTAAACCAGGCCAGGGCCTCAGATCTGGAGGTGGGTCTTAGGTCCAGAGTTCTCATGGGAATCTGGCCTAACTGGAAAAGAAAGGAAGGTCTTTCGGGTCTATACCATCATGGCTTTGCCCCTGGCCTGACCTAATATCCCAGGCTCTTAGGGTATAGGGGGCAATGACTCTGCTCTGGCTTCTTCCTGCTGAGCTGGGACATTGAAAGGAGGGAGAGTCAGGAGTAGGTGGGGCTGTGGGCCCAGGGATTCAGGGATGTAAAGACCACTCTGAAGACCTCCTGGATGTGTTCCTGCAAGAAGCAGAGGAGACCCGGTTCTAAGATCAGAAGTCTCCTGGTTGAGGTTGGAGAGGCTCCTCTTGCTGTTAGATGATCTTAGTCGGAGGACAGGGTCTAAACATGCGCTCTCTAGTTTTCATCCATCCAGATATCTCAAGCATGGACATGCCAGCAGTATGTCAAATCTAGCACAGCATCACCTGCTCAGGTGAAGAATGAGACAATAACAGGACAAAGGGCAACCGGGCAAGGGTGTGACAGAGTCTGGTACCTGTGGCAGCAGGGGGAGCAGAGTCAAAGGAGGAGATCCCTGGCCAAGGCTTGGCCAAAGAAGTGTAGGCTATCCCAGAAGCACTGAGGAAGGACTGTCTGTGTAAGCTGTTCTGCAGACCTGGTGTCTGGGTCCTCCCATGTAAAAGCAGAAGGAAGTATGAGGGCACAGTAAAGAAGGCCAGGACAGTGAAATGGGAGACTGAGGTTTAAGGGTTAGGGCAGTCTGAATAGACTGTAGGTGCCAGAGGGCTTACAAACTGGAAGAATGGGGGTGTTGCAGAGTTAGTTAGTAGAGATAGGTGGCAGGTAATGAGGTTTGAGCCCATGGTAGTGGGTTTCAGAATAGGAAACTGAGGCCTGGAAGGAAAAGAGGTGGGGTCCTTGAGGCGTATCAGGACTGGCGGGTGGTGGGAGGTGATTACTGGAGCAGAAAATCCCAGACCTGAGGGTCAACATGATCAGGAAGGGCAGAAGCTGGACAATCCAGGGTGGGGACCTGGGAAGCTATTAGGGATAAAAGAAGGTGAGAGTCCGGAGAGCGTGTGAGGAACAGAGACACGGTTGCCTGGAAGTGGCTGAGGCTGTCACAGCCCAAGAGGGGCACTGGGCAGACAGACACGACTAAAAGAGAATGGGTGAAAATTGACCTGCGAGGACACAGGGGAGAGGTAGAGCCCTTCCTGGGACAGAGGGGGTCCTGTCCACTCCTGTGACAGAAATTTGGAAAAAAGAAAAAATTTGTCTGGTGGTTAGGCTTTGACCCAGAGTTTTCCATTTTCAAGCCTGGAGATCACGGGGTGCAAAAAAGCGTCCTTCAAAGTACCCCAGAAACCTGGCAGTGGGAGAGGGTTGAGGGAAATTTGGGCTTGACGTCTCCGATCTGCCAAGACCCTTCACCACAGAACCTGGTTCTGTACTCCTTCCCCCCCAAAAAAGTCAGTGGACACGGTCCACTGAACTATGGTCCCCAGCATCCATGGGTCCTGGACCCACGGGCTGAGGAAAGAGAGCTTTCCCTGGCGTTGCACCGGCTTTCAGACAGGAGCTCTGGACAGCAGAAATGAGGCAACAGAAAATGGACTTACGCCAGGTCAGAAAGCAGGTGTTTCGGTAAAGGAAAGGGGTGTTCCCCAGCCTGTATCCAGGGGCCATGGGCCTCTCCGGCTGAGGAGAAACATCCCTTCCCCGTGTGGCCACCAATTGTGAAGTATAACCGATGCTAAGGAAAGGCCAAATCAGTCCGAATTAAAAAGTATATAAAGGTAGGCATGTATTCCAGGAAATGCAGTCACAGGTGAATCCACGGGCCACCAGCATCCCCTGAGGGCTGTGGAAAGCACACTTCTGAGAGGCGGGGAGAACCTTTTATAGGCTGGAGGGGAGATGGTAACCTATTGGAATCTGGCCAATTGAACCAGGCCAGGGTCCCAGATCTGGAGGTGGGTCTTAGGTCCAGAGGTCTCATGGGAATCTGGCCTGACCGGAAAAGAAAGGAGGGTCTCTCCAGTCTATATACTATCTTGGCTTTGCCCCTAGCCTGACTTAACAGTGTTATCATTGTCATTCGGTTCCAGGAATGCTTTTATTTCTTTCTTTATTTCTCCATAACCCATTCATTATTCAGGAGTGTGTTGTTTAATCTCCATGTGCTTTTGTAGATAGTAGGGATTATCCTGGTGTTGATATTGAGCTCTTTTTTTTTTTTTTTGCTCTTTTCAAGACAGGGTCTCCCTGTAACCCCAGCTGTCCTGGAACTCACTCTGTAGATCAGGCTGGCCTTGAACTCACAAAGATCCACCTGCCTCTGCCTCCCAAGTCTAGGATCAAAGGGCGTGTGCCACCACACCCAGCGATATTGAGCTTTATTGCACTGTGTCTGATAGAATGCAGGAAATTATGGGCTGGAGAGATGGCCTAGCGGTTAAGAGCACCGACTGCTCTTGCAGAGGACCCGGGTTCGATCTCCAGCACCCACATGGCGGCTGAGAACCGTCTGTAACTCCAATTCCAGGAGAACTCCAGTTCCAGGGGAATCCGAAACCCTCTTCTGACCTATGCAGCATTGCACGACACAGGTGCACAAACCTACATGCAGACAGCACATTCAAACACATAAAAAAAAAGAATGCAGGAAATTATTTAAATCTTTTTGTATTTGTGAGTTTTTTTTCTGTGTTCCAGTATGTGGTCGATTTTGGAGAATGTTCTGTGGGGTGCTGAGTAGAAAGTGTATTCTCTGGTGTTTGGGTGGAATATTTGGTAGATTTCTGCGAGGTCTGTTTGGTGTATCATATCATTCAGTTCAGATGTCTCTCTGTTTATTCTTTGTCTGGTTGACCTGTCCAAAGGGCTCAGTGGTGTATTGAAGTCCCCTACTATGAGTGTGCTGGGGTTAATCTGTAACTTGAGGTCCTGGAGAATTGTCTTTATAAAGATTGGTGCACCAGAATTTGGTGAATATATATTCATGACTGTGAAATCTTCATGGTCAATTTTTCCTATGATAAAGATGTAATGACCCCCTTTGTCTCTTCTGATATCTTTTACTTTGAAGTCTATTTTGTCTGTTATTAAAATAGCAACACCTGCTTTCTTTTTGGTACCATTTGCTTGGAATATTTTTTTCCATCCCTTCACCTTAAGTTGGTGCTTATCCTTGAGAGTGAGATGTGTTTTCTAATCCATTCTCCCAGTCTATATCCATTAATATTTTAGGTTATAACTGAAAGATGTGTTTTGATTTTTTTCACCTTATTATGCATTTGCATTTTTGGTCTAGGTTTCTACTTCTGCAGTTATGCTTTTATTAATTTCTCTTTCTAGGTGCCTGGGGATAATTGCTCCTTTTTTTCTTTTCTTTCTTTCTTTTTTTTTTTTTTTTAGTGTTTTCGAGACAGGGTCTCCCTGTAGCCCTAGCTGTCCTGGAACTGGCTCTGTAGACCAGGCTGGCCTTGAACTCACAAAGATCCGTCTGCCTCTGCCTCCCATGTGCTAGGATTAAAGGCGTGCGCCACCACGCCCAGCTGCTCCTTTCTCTGTCCCTTGAATTGCTTCAAGTATTCTCTGTAGGGTTGGTTTTCCAGGCATGTATTCTATCATCTTGTTTATGTCATGGAAGATTTTTCTCTCTCCTTCAACTATAATAGACATTTTTGCTGGATAGAGTAACCTGGGTTGGCATCTATTGTCCTTTAACACTGGGAATGCTTTGCTCCATGTTCTTCTTGCTTTCATAGTTTGCACTGAGAAGTCAGATGTAATTATGATGGGTTTCCCCTTATATGTAACTTGTTTTTCTCTTGTGGCTCTCAGAATTTTGTCTTTGTTTTCGGCGTCTAGCATTTTAACTATGATATGGCATGAGGAGTTTCTTTTCTGATCTTGTCTGTTTGGAGTTCTATGTGCTTCTTGTATTTGTATTGGTTTGTCTTTTTTTAGTTTGGGGAAATTTTCATTTTTTTATTCTGTTGAAGATCTGATCAATACATTCTCTTGGGATTCTTCTCCTTCGTTTATTCCTATGATCCGGAGGTTTGATCTTTTCCTAGTGTCCCAATTCCTGGTTATTCCACTTTTGTGTATTTAAAAAATTTTTCATAATCTTTACTTGAGCTTTTTAGTTTTTCTATGTTATCTTCCAGGTCTGATATTCTTTGTTCTGCTTCCTCCATTCTGCTTCTGAGGCTTTTTCCATTCCTTTCCTCTTGATTGGATGAGCATTTGATTTCCTTTTTCATTTCATCCTGTGATTTCTAGTATTTCCACTTCCTTTTGGAGCTTCTCATTCTCTTCCTCTAGCTCCTTGCTTTGCTGGTTGGTTTCCTTTTTCAGTCTTTCCACTTCCTTCCGGTGTTTGTCAATCTCACCCTTTAGGTCCTTCTTAAGTTTTTCATTCTTTCTCCTTAGTTCTCTGAATTGTTCTTTAGATTCTTTGATTTCTTTGAATATGTCTGCAATTGTTCCTCTAACATCTGTGTCCTGGACACCAGGGGGATCCCACTGTAGGAATCTCCCACAGAGTTGGTAGAGCTTGGTGTGGAATTATCCTGCATCTTTCCCATGTTGTTCCTTCATTGTGTCCCTGGCATGTGGGTTTCCCTTTGCCTGTATTCTGATGTAAATCCCAAATGCCTCTTCACTGTGAGGAAGGGTTGCTGTGCTTGCCTCCTTCAGATGCCTTCAGGTTTTTTTTTTTCTTCTCTTTCTTTATGGAGTGTTGTCTAGGTTTCAGGCTTTCAATTTTGTTTATATATTGGAAGTCTAACTCACTCTTCCCTTTCTGTTCTGAAGGTTCTCCAAAAAAATCCACTTGGACACTCCCTCAGCAATTCCAGTTGGCTTCAGGTGGTCCTGGGAAATCCCAGATCTAAGTAAGCTCTGTGCACTCAAGTCTCACAGTGGCAACGGGCCCACCTTTTTTTTTTTTTTTTTGGTCTTTTCGAGACAGGGTCTCCCTGTAGCCCCCCCCCTTTTTTTTTTTTTTTTTTGGTCTTTTCGAGACAGGGTCTCCCTGTGCCCCAGCTGTCCTGGAACTCACTCTGTAGACCAGGCTGGCTTGAACTCACAAAGAATCCGACCTGTCTCTGCCTCCCAAGTGCTAGGATTCACAAGGCTATGTTGCCACCATCCTTGGCATAGAGTTTTTCTTAATGCACTAGAGTCTGCCACAGGGCTGGATCATGTCGGTAGTTGTATTTCTAGCTTTTTGAGGAACTTCCACACTGATTTACATAGTGGCTGCAACAGATTGCACTCCCACTAGATATGAATAAAAGTTTCCCTTTCTCCACATCCTCACCAGTATTTGTCATCTTGGTTTTTTTTTTGGGGGGGGGGGCTTGAGACAGGGTCTCCCTTTAGCCCAGCTGGCCTGGAACTCACTCTGTAGACGAGGCTGGCTTTGAACTCACAGAGATCCACCTGTCTCTGCTTCTGGAGTGCTAGGATTAAAGGTGTGCATCACCATGCCTGGCTGTTTTTGGTTTTCTTGATCTTAGCCATTCTGACTGGGGTAAAATGAAATCTCAAAGTAGTTTTTAATTTATGTTTTCCTGTGCTAAGAGATATTGAACATTAAAATATATTTTGCCCGGTGTGATGGTATATGACTTTAATCCTAGCACTCAGGAGGCAGAGGCAGGCAGATATCTGTGACTTCAAGGCCAGCTTGGTCTACATAGTAAGTTCCAGGCCAGCTGGGGCTACAGGGAAACCGTGTCTCAAAAAGACCAAAAGAAGAAAAAAAAAATTCTCATTTTGTTTTTCTACTTCAATTATCCCTTTTTTTTGTTGTTTGTTTAGGTTTTTCAGTTCTTTGTATAATCTAGATATCTACTTTCTGTCAACTGTATAACAGGTAAAGATTTTTTTTTTTAAATTAATTAATTAATTAATAATTTTTGTGTATGAGTGTCTGTCTCATGTAGGTTGGCTGCACCAGTGTTGTGCAATGCCACAAGAGGTCAGAAGAGGGTTCGGGATTCCCCTTGGAACTGGAGTTAAAGATGGTTCTTAGCCTCTTTGTGGGTGTTGGGTCAATTGAGTTGGTCCTCTGCAAGAGCAGTCAACACTCTTAACTGCTGAGCCATCTCTGCAAGAGCAGTCAATGCTCTAACTGCTTGAAGCCATCTCTCCATCCCCAAGATTTTTCTTTTTTTTTTTCTTATTTAATTTATTTATTATTTATTTATTATTATTTATTATTTTTTGGTCTTTATGAGACAGGGTTTCCCTGTAGCCCTGGCTGTCCTGGAACTCACTCTGTTAGACCAGGCTGGCCTTGAAACTCACAAAGATTCCGCTGCCTCTGCCTCCAAGTGCTAGGATTAAAGGCTTGTGCCACCCACGCCGGCTGGCTTTATTTTTTTTTTATGAGTTGAGGAACTGGAGTTCTCCTTGAATGGAGTTACAGAAGGTTCTCAGCCACCATGTGGGTGCTTGGGATTTGAACCCGAGTCCTCTACAAGAGCAGTCGGTGCTCTTAACCGCTAGGCCATCTCTCCAGCCCCAAGATTTTTCTTTTTTTTACAACCTATGGGCTGCCTCTTCTCTCAAATGATGATCTCCTTTGCTGTATAGCGAGCTTTTTAGTTTCATGTGGTTGCATTTATCACTTGTTGAGCATAATCCCTACACTGTTCGAGTCATGTTCAGAAAGTCCTTTCCTGTACCTGAAAGTTCCAATGTATTTCCTACTTATTTCCTACCTTCTACCTCTAATCGAATTCGCATGAGCGCATATCAGGTCGTTATGTTAAGTCTTTAATCAACTTTGGGTTGAGTTTTGATGAAAGGCTAGAGAAATGTAGTTCTCATTTTCTATTTTATTTTATTGTTTATTTTCTTTTATTTTTATTATTTTATTTTTAAAAAATTTCTATTTTGTATTGTGTTGATGAATTGTACTGTCTGCCGTAGGTTGTGCACCTCGTGTCCGTGTGCAATGCCTCGAAGAGGTCAGAAGAGGGTGTCAGATCTCGCTGAAGCTGAATTACAAGGACCAGTTCTCGGCCACCAAGTGGGTGTAGGGATCGAACTCGGGTCCTCTGTCAGAGAGGTGTACATCATTTAACCCCTGTTAGGCCATCTGTCCAGCCCTATTTTATTTTTATTGTGTGTTTTGTGAACATGGTGTAGTGTTGTGCCACCATGTCTGGTTTAGTATTTCCTTTTTTTTCTTTTTTTTTGTTTTGTCTTTTCAAGACAGTGGTCTCCCCTGTAGCCCCAGGTGCCTGGAACTCACTGCTGTAACCAGGCATGGCCTTTAATCACTAAAATCTGCATCTGCCTTTGCCATATTCCTCTCTTTTTTTTACTCAGAAGTTTTTTATTGTGCAAAAAGAGTCTTGGAGGTCTTATTGCTGGAGCTGGATAACTGAGATCCTTACTCATCAGCCTGCTTACTGTTCCTTTTTCAGAAACATAGAAACCATGCCCAATAATTTTTCTGCATATCCTTGTTTTTTTAACTGTTGTTGGCTCCTTAGGACAATTCAAAGCTTACTGACCATTTTGAAACATAGTTCACATGATCATTCCCTCAAGGATTAATTCATCCTTCTGGGCTGTGAGAAACTGCAGCACAGCAGACCCACCTGATCCTCATCGAACCCTTCAGATGATAGTTTTCTCACTAAGAAGTCTCAGATAATTCAATAGAGACCCATCTCTCTGAAAAAGTGATGTGAGGGAAGGAGCATACACAGACCTCATCTGTATACCGGAAAGCCCAGTGTTAACACCCTTGATAATGTTCTGGACGTGGCTACAGATAGTTCATGCGAGCAGCACAGTCCTAATGTGTTCTGTTACTCCGTAACGGCACCATTTGTTCTAAAGCCCACAGCCCTGGCTTTTTTTCTCCCAAGAAGAGTCTGGTAGTTTAGTACATTGGAATGCGGTGATGAGAGTTCTCTCCGGAGTGTGTTCCGTCTGGGGCCCTTCAACAATACTGAATGCATTCCCTTCATGGAACGGAGTGTGCAACAGTGTGTGTCTGGAGTGAGATTTCACATCGCTACGAGAGTGTGGTGACAATTGGTGCTGTCATATCTGGCAGTAAGGACTCGGCAAAGAGGGCAGTATTTCGATTTTTTTTTTTTTTTTTTTGTTTTGTTTCTTGTGTGTAGGATGCTTTTCGAAGATCAGGTACTGGCCTTGGTGATGAATCTCCAATGGTGTGTCCTAGAACTTCACTTATGTGGTTTAGACCAGGCTCGGCTTGCGACACTACACACCAAGAGAGCTAGAGGTCCACCTTGCCGCCTCACCAAGTGCATAGGATAACAGGCTGGGTGCGCCACCTACGATCCCTGGGCTGAGTAATTTTCGCATTTTGAAAGACATGGAGTAGGTCTTGGGGGCAATTGGGTAGAGATATGAGGCGAGCTAGCGGGGTTAAGAGGAGCCATGGCCGGGCTGATCTTGCAGGGGACCCGGTTCGATCCCCACGCCCCGACATGCGTTGACCTGGAGCTGGGGGAGAGATACCGGGTCTTGAAGAAGACTCCTGGATTTGACCAGGGAAGCGAACTCCATTTTCCAGGGGAATAGTGCGGAGAGCCTCTTCTGAAACCGTTCCGGGCATTGGCAGACACAGGACGGCACAACTTGGCATTGGCAACAGTACATTCATTACACATACAAGAAATAAAATAAAATTTAGATAAAAGAAATTTTTTAAAAGAACAGTTTATCTTGCACATTTACTGACTAGATTTTTTTTTTCAGTCCTTATGTTCTAGATCGTATGTTCTCGCTTGTACGTGGGTTGCCTTACCGCGCTCGTTGGAATGGGTCTGGCTGGCTGGGGCTGTTGGGTGTGGTTGTGAGCAGCTGGGGAACAATGTCTTCTCTCTGCTTTCTATAGAGATGATTCTTCTTCACTGTGCATGGTTTTCCGTGTGCTCCTTGTATGCAGGAATGCTTGAATTCAGACTTTCATATGTGGCGTGCAGATTTTGTCAAATACTCTTGCCAATTATTTGCACTTCAGCTGTGGAGTATCTATGCTTCTCAATAGAAAGCCCTTGCGCTATATGCGAAAGCTAATTCTTGAAATGGTTTTCCCTACCTTTATCCTCTAGCAGTTCAAAGTTTTGCGGTCTTAACATTAGATTTTTTAAATCCATTTTTAATTTGATTTTCTTTGTTGATACGTATAGCTGTAGTAACAAATATACCTTAAAAGCCCCAGCTGCCTGGAACTCACTCTTGTAAACCAGGCTGGCGCTTGATGACTCATAAGAGATCCCCCCTGCCTGCTGCCTCTGAGTACTAGGATTAAAGGCCGTGCGCCACCACACCTGCGTAGATGTAAGTGTCTTAGCCGCCGATCGTGTAGTGCTGTGAACTTGATACGTCATGGGTCTTTGCTGCAAGTTCAGTTGGTGCTCTTAACCACTGAGCTCATCTTCTCCAGCCCTGATTATTTTTCATATTAAGAGATGGGATCTACTTTCAATCTTCCACCTCTGGTGTTCTGAGCATGCTGCTTTGTTGTAGACGTTCCCTTTTCTCCAAAATGTTTTCAGCTCATTTGCAGAAAACCAGGTAAAACCAAGCTTTAGTTGCTTAGGTTTGTTACTTGTTTTGCGTGATTGCGGTCGAGTACCAATCCTGGTTTTTTTCTTGGCTCTGTGGTAGTATTAGAAGTGTTTGAAATCACGGTTGGTTTTGTTTTAGTTTCTTTTTGGGTACTTTTTCTGAGTACTAGGTTCTTCCTGCATTGTTTAGCCCCAGCTGTCGTCCTGCTTGCAGGACACTCACGACTCTGTATGACCAGGCTTTTGGCTTTACGTCGTTTGAGAACGAAATCAGGTGTTTTGACACTTCTAGAATTGCCCCCTTCCATGAGAGTTGATTCAACAATTCAGGATTTTCAGTGTATACAAATTGTACATTTTTTTTTATCTGTTCTGTAAAAATGTCTTTGGAATTTTTATGGATATTGTGTTGAATTTGGCAGACCACAGTTGTGATAATGGGAAGCTCATTTTTCACAATATTAGGTTTGTTGCCTAATCTAATGAGTGTATGGAGGAATTTTGAGTGGGTGAATCGTTCCAGTCGTGTTCTGGAGTGTGTCTTTTTGAGCTCTTTGTCTTCAGTGTTTTTAAAGTTTTCATTGTAAAAGTCTTTGACTTCATGTTTTCGGATTTTTAATGGTTTTTTACATTTAGTATTTTTTATTTGGAGTCTATAGATACCTAGACGAATGGTGGATTGTGCGTTCGGGATTTCATATTAAGCCTAGCAGTGTTCATTTGAGTTGGGTCTATAGAAAGAAGCTATAGATTTTGTGTATCTGATTGTTATGGATAGGTCGCGTGGCCTCTTTTTCTTGCAGGAAGTGTTAGGTCAGGGTCTAAGATTCATTATGAATGGTTGTGTGGACTTCAGGTTTGTTTTTTTTAAGTTATAGGTATAATGTGTACAATTTGGTATTCCCTATCTGTAGCCCTTTTATTTCTTTCTCTTTGTGGTATGCTCTAAGACGTTGTAAGCACTAGTATGAAAAGACCATAACAGTACACGACTTGGTGGCGTCAATTCTTTCATTTTGCAGGTATATAGCGATATGCTTCAGTTTTTGCCCTTTTGAGACTTAATGGGTATAACTATAGTTGTAGTCATGTTAGGTGTAGCCGGTTTTTCATCCATTTAGGCTGGGTGATTTGTGATGATGTAGGTCTGCTCGTCAGTTTCCTATACAGGGGTTATGAGAATATTTATGAAGGATGTTTAAGCATTTTGCCAATAGGTCTGTCAATAAGTTTCTCTTGTTATTTAGAAGAAAAAGGCGTGTGTTGTCTGGCGAATATTATATATAGTTTCTTGTGTTATGTGGTTAAGATGGAGGTGTACTTGATTCTGGAATGTACATGGTAGGTCTTGGTGGCTATCCTCGGGCTGGGTCGTCATGCAAGCGGAGGTTAGGGATGGAGGAGGAATGGTTCAGATGTCTGGCGGTTCCCTTGGGGAAGCTGGAGGTTATAATGGACAGGTTCTTGTGTGTGAGCTGGTATTAGCCACCATGGGTGGGGTTTGGCTGGGGGAATCAAGTGAGTCGCTCGGTAGCGCAATGTGGGTCGGGCGCTGTGCAAGGGTCAGTTCTAGGGTCTTGATATCGCTAGGCGACATCTCTCCAGACCCCTCCAAAGAAGGTCTTGTCTTAGGTGTTATAGTAATGTGTTGTGATTTGTTGTTCACCTTTAATTCCGGTATGCGCATCGTGGATGGGGAGATGCAAGGGATGTGGTGGTGGGATCTATTGTGATGGTTCTGGAGAAGGGTGGCCAGCCTGTCTACAGAGTGAGTTCCAGGACAGCTTGGGCTACATTAGAGATACCCTGTCTTTTCGGAAAAAGACAAATAGATAGAATGTAGGACTGGTAGTAGTGGCGTTGTAATGTGGGTGGGTGGTAGTTGGTGNTGTATTGTCCTTTTTTTTTTCATGCTTATGAACGTTACTGTCTGTCCTGTAGGGTGTTGTATTCTCTGGAACTGGGAGTTCTCCTGTAATTGGAATCTCAGACGTTTTTCAGCATCCATTGTGGGTGTTGGGTATCGAACCCTGGTCCTTTGCACGAGCAGTCAGCGCTCTGAACCACTAGGTATTTCTCAGCACCCGTGTTTGTCTTTAGAGGGACAGCGGTCTCCCATGTAGCTACAGCTCTGTACTGGTGGAGCACTCTGTAGCCCAGGATGGCCTTTGAACTCAACAAAAAGATCTGCCTGCCTCTGCCTCCCAACTGCCAGATTAACGGCATGTGCCACCACGCCCTTTTTTTTTTTTTGTTTTGTTTTGAGGGACAGGTCTCCCTTTAGGTCCAGCTGGCCTGGGGCTTTACTATGTAAGGACTCCCAGCGTCGCCCTTGGACTCAAAGAGATCCGCCTGCTTCTGCCTCTCAAATCCTGGGATTAAAGTTGTGTATTGGTACGCCCAGCTAGTGAACCTTCTGTCTTTGGTGTTTTTGAGACAAGGTCTCCCTGTAGCCCCAGCTGTCCACTCTGTAGACCAGGCCTGCCTCTACCTCCCAAGTGCTGGGATTAAAGGCATGTGCCACCATGCCTGGCTATTAATGTTTTATTTTGGATGTTCCCATCCACAAATGGACTTCAGGGCTGGGGATGTAGGTCAATGGCAGCACCTACCTGCCGTGTACAGGGTCTAGGTTTGGTGACCAGAATCACAGTATGTGTGTCTTGTGGTCTTGTAAGTGTGGTGGGGTGTGTGTTGTGAATGTGTGTGTTTATGTGTCGTTGCAACTTAAACTATTGCTTCTTTTTGTAGAAGAAGGGGGTTCTTTTTGGACCAGGGTTCTCCCTTGTAGCCCCAGTGACTTGGAACTCACTATCTAGAACAATCCAGCCTTGAACTCACAGAGATTGGTGCCTCTGCCTTGCCTTCTAAGTACTGGTATTAAAAGGCATGCACCACCACATCTAGCCTTGGGACCTTTACTTTTTTTTTTTTGAGGATAGGGTTCCTATAGCCCCAGGGCCTCGGAACTCACTCTATAGACCAGGTGGCCTTGTGAACTCCATAGGTATGCTGGCCTCTGCTTGGGATAAAGCATGCTGGGATTAAAGGCGTGCACTACCACGCCTCGCTTAAAGACGATTCTTTTTTTTCTTTCTTTTTTTTTTTTTTTTTTAATGTGTATGAGTGTACTGTCTGCATGTAGGTTGGTGCACCCAAGTCGTGCAATGCTGCGGAGGTCAGAAGAGGGTGTGGGATTCCTCTGGAACTGGAGTTAAAGATGGTTCTTAGCCGCCGTGTGGGTGCTGGGAATCGAACCTGAGTCCTCTACAAGAGCAGTCGGTGCTCTTAACCGTTGATCCATCTCTCCCCGCCCCTAAAAAACGGTTCTTAGCCACTCATGTGGGTTCTGGGATTCAAACCCAGGTCTTGCATGAACAGTCACGCGCTCCTTAACTTCTATGCCATCTCTCTAGCCCAGACCTTTAATATTTTAAAGTAAGTTATTACTGCTATATAAATATCCTTTGCACAACTTGCTAGGGTCTGTTTTAAAATATTTGAATTTTATTTCTTAATTTTTTAATTTTTATATTTTTTTTATATGTATGATTGTATTCCCTGCATGTGTGTAAGTGGCACCTGTGTTGTGCAACGCCCCATGGAGGTCAGAAGGTATCAGATCCCCTGAATCTGGAGTCACAGATGAGGTTAGCCACCACATATGGCTGGGATTCGAAGGTCCTCTCTCAAGAGCAGTCGGCGTCCTACACACAGAGCAATTCTTATATCCAGCCCATATTTTTTCAGTTTTTTTATAATTTACATTAAATCTTTGGCCTTCTTTTTTTTCTTATTTGGTCTTTTTTTTTTGAGACAGGGTCTCTCCTGTACTCCAGCTGTCCTGAAATTCACTATGTAGCCTAGGCTGGGCTTGAATTTGAGCTTCTGATCTTCCTGCTGCTACCTCCCTGTGCTGGACTTAGTAGGTTTGTGCCACCACACCCTGCTGACCATACATTTTTTTAATATAGTGCTGATAAAAATTCTTAGGAGACATTTCCAAGAGAAATTCTTCAGTCAAATGAAAGAAACTTTATTTTCTTACTTTCCAACGTCCTCTATGATCTTTTAAATTTTTTTAAAATTATTTATGTCTTATTCTTATGTGTTTTGAGTGTACTGCCTGCATATTTGTAAGTCGGTGCGCCGTGTCCTGCACTGCCCCGGAGGTCAGACAGAGGGTGTCAGATTACCCTGGAACTGGATTAAAGGACAGTTCCTAGCCGCCATGTGGGTGCTGAGAATTGAACCTGGGTCCTCTGCAAGAGCAGTCGGTGCTCTTAACTGCGGAGTCATTTCTCCAGCCCCATGATTTTTATAATGTACAAAAATAATATATTCAGTCTTAATTTAGAACTGAAAGTCCCATGGAGCTAATTACTAACTAAGGTGACTTGTATCCCTCAAGATTTTTTTCTTTGCAATTATAAATAGATACTTAAATTTTCTTGTAAAAATGGCATCCTGTTGTACATGTTCTTAAGTGAATTTTCCCTTTTAACTATATTGTGGACCTGTTTTCATACTAACATGTAAAGGGCAGCACAGCAGTTAATAGCAGCCTTTAAATACATGTGTGATTAATCATTCCTCCACTAATGGGTTTTTGGCAGGCATCTTTATCTTCTTACATTTCCACAGTTAGCTAAAATTGCCCAACAAAGCTAGACTGGTATAGAGATCGTATAATACTGGCCAAGAACGGAACTTCTTCCCTCACACAGCACCTAACGTTTAGATATGGATTTTTTTCCCCAGTCCATTAAGTGAAATCGATCTCATTTAATTATGATGTCTGACTATTATTAATGTGTTTCACTATTCGTGGTTCTGTGAGTAATTGCCTGTCCTTCTGGGTCCATTTTCTAGTGAGTTATCTTCTTCTCGTTGATTTGTAGCTTTTCCCATGTCCTTTGTTCCATTTTATAAGTATTTTCTCCTGCTCTTCTTACTGCCTTTTTAATTTTCTTCAGTACGGATTTTCAAATGTTGTCTGATCTGTCCATCTGCTTTTCCAGACCTGGTGGGTTGCTAAGAAAGGTTTCCTGGAGAGATGGCCTAGCAGTTAAGAGCGCCGTA
This sequence comes from Rhizomys pruinosus, assembly GCA_009823505.1. Classification (NCBI taxonomy): domain Eukaryota; kingdom Metazoa; phylum Chordata; class Mammalia; order Rodentia; family Spalacidae; genus Rhizomys; species Rhizomys pruinosus. Next base: position 1,673,105 of record VZQC01011699.1, read on the forward strand.
TCGCTCGTACAGAGGTACCGGTTCGGGTACCCCCGACCCCACCATGGCGCCGAGCGAACCTCTGACGCTCAATTTCCGGAGCACTTCCGTCCAGCGGGAATCCGAGACCCGCTTGTGGGGAAACCTCCGCGGCGTTGCACGACAGGTGCAACCGACCGACATGCAGATAGTATACTCGTACACATACAAAAATAAATTAAAAAAAAAAAAGAAAGAAAGAAAGGTTCCTTCCATACTCCTTAAATTCTGTAAATCATCTCTCTTATTAAAACAACTTTTTAAACAATTCACTTAAAAATGGAGAGAGAACAGCTAAGAATCAATTTGATTTTTTTTTTTTTTAGTTTCCTGATGTGACAGCCAATTTATGGCACAAATCATTTATTGAGGAGTCCATGCTTTCTCTCGCAATTTGCATTTACATCCTTTATTATGTACATACTACGTTTTTATATACCAAAAGAAAATTATAGCATTGAAAGAATTATGGGTAATGACTATGATCAACATATATTATTTTCTTTTTATTTTCTTCTTTTTCTTTTTTTTTCTTTTGGCTTTTGGACAGGGTCTCCCTGTAGTCCCAGTGTCCCGGAACTTCACTCTGTACGACAGCGGGGCCTTGGAACTCACAGGCAGAGATCTGCCTGCCTCTGCCTCCTGAGTGCTGGACTTAAAGTGTTGCGCCACCACGTCACGGCAGGGCAGGCACACCATTCTAATCTTTTAACGGCTCTAGGTCTCTTTTTTCCCATGTTCCCTTTTTTAGTTTATTTTTATTTTATGTGTATGAGTGTTTTGCCTGCATGTGTGTGTATGTGTGTTTGTGCACATGAATGCAGTTGCTTGTGGAGGCCAGAAGAGACTGTCCAGTCCCTGGAACTGGACGGTAGTTGCAGGTGGTTGTTAGCCACCCAAACCTGGGTCCTCTCCAAGAGCAAGCAGTGCTCTTACCCGCCGAGCCATCTCTCCAGGCCTCAATCGTTTTTATGGTGCCTTCCTTTTCATTTACTCTCCTAAGCTTTAAAATTAGCTTGACAAATATGAACAAAAAGGAAGATTTTAGAATTATATGGAATTAAAGATTACTTGAATATGGGCTGGAAATATGGCATAGAGATTAAGAGCACTTGCTGCTGTGGAGAGGACTCAGGTTTGGTTCCCACCACTGACATCAAAAGGTTCATAACCCCTTGTAACCCCAGTTTCAATGGAGCCACACTCTCTTCTGACTCCATCAACACTGCACAAAGAACACAAGATCTGGAAGCTTGGTAGGTTTTTATCCCTAACACAAAAGAACTGTGTCTTCCCCCACCCCCACCCCAAAAAAAAAAAAAATTGATCTTTAAAAAAAAAAAATCCCTTGGGGCTGAAGAGATCGGCTTCTAGCGGTTAGGAGCGCCGAATGCTCTGCAGGGGACCTGGGTTTGATTTCCCCAGCACCCAACATGGCGGCGGCTAAGAACCTTCTTTAACTTCCAGTTCCAGGGGGGATTTGGACGCCCTTTTCTGATCTCAAGGGCATTCACAACAAGCTGCTACCAACCCACTATTGCAGATGGTACAATTCATACAATATAAAAAAAACAAAAATAGGCTGGGTGTGGTGGCGCGTTGCCTTTAATCCTAGCACTAGGGGAAGCAGAGGCAGGCAAGCCTCTTTGTGAGTTCCAAGGCCAGCCTCCTCCCAGAGCGATGCTCCGGACAGCTGGGCTACAGGGAGACCCTGTTCTCAAAAAAAAAAAAAAAACATTCCTTGTCGTTTGTGGTTGGGAGCCGCCTTTAATCCCAGGCACCTGGGAGCAGAGCAGGAGGGTCTCTGTGGTTAAGTCAACCTGGTTTACGCAGTAAGTTCCAGGCAGCTGGACTAAGGGAGACCTGTCTCAAAAAACAAAATTGATCCTTTCCATCCCTGTGCTGATTAGGATAGCCATTTATCAGGAATGTATTTTTAATTTTGGAATACTTTCTTACTAAATCACACAGAACAATAACAAATCATTTTTACATAGTTTAATTGATTTGGGTTTTGTTTTGTGTTTTTGTTGTTTGTTTTTGTTTTGAGACAGGGTCACTCTGTAGCTACAGCTGTTCTGGAAATCACTTTGTAGTCTAGGTTGGCCTTGAATTCACAGAGCTCCACCTGCCTCTGCCTCCCTGGTAGTGGCATTAAATAGGTATTCCACCACACCCTGCCTAGATTGATTTATTTTTATGAAGCATGCATGATCATAATTCCCCTCCCCCCAGAGGAACACAAAACATTACCTGAGCCCCAGAAGCATCTCGTGTGTGCACTCCCTTTTGTTACCACTTTTGTGCCATGTGAGCACAGAATCATGAATGGGCCTTTTCACTGCTCTCAGCTGTCTGGCTTTGGTTTGACATCATACTTGTGGGATTCAGCCATGTTTTTGCAGATAGCTCATTCCAGGAGTCCATTCCTTGCCATCGTTGTATAATAATCATAATTCATTGTAAGAGGCTAGAGAGATGGCTCAAAAAGCAAGTACTGGGCTGGAGAGAAGCCCTAGCGGTTAATAGCATTAACTGCTCTTGCAAAAGACCCATGTTCAATCCCCAGCACCCACATGGTGGCTAGTAACTATTCATAACTCCAGTTTCAGGGGAACCCAGTGCCCTCTTTTGATCTCTATGGGCATTGTACAACATGGATATATTTACTTACATGCAGCAATATACTCGTACACATAAAAACAATTAATAACCTGGCTACTAACAGCTGTGGTGACACACAGTTTAATCCCAGCGTGTGGGAAGCAGAGGCAGGTGGATCTTTGAGACTGAGGCCAGCTTGGTCTACACAATAAGTTCCAGGCAATCTGGGGCTATAGGGAGATCCTGTCTCAAACACCAAAACAAAGAACAAAACCCTGGCTATTAGAAGATCATATAGCTGATATCTTATGGGTTTGGTTTTTTTGGGACCAATGTACCCAAGCTGAACTTATTTCATTTGAGATTGTCTTGTTTATTCTGTGAGATATGAATTCAGTTTCCTCATAATTGTTTTACAGATTTTTGTATCTGTTTTCAAGCTGAGTTGACCTATAATTTTCTTTATTTTGTTGATCTTTTATGTGTATGACTGTATTGCCTGCATGTATGTAAGTGTACCTGGTCATGCAGTGCCTGCAAGGTTAGGGACAGAGGGCAATTTGGATCCTTGGGATAACTGGGAGTTGAGTAGTTATTGCCAGGTAGGTGGTGGGAACAAAACCCAAGTCTTGGAGGAACAACCAGTGCTCTTAACTGCTGAGCCATCTCTCTAGCCCCTGTTCTTCTATTTTCATGGGAATGTTGTGTAGTCTTTTTTCTTTTGGGCTTTTTGAGACAGGGTCTCTCTGTAGCCCAAGCTGTCCTGGGACTCACTATGTAGACCAGGACCAGTCTGGCCTTGAACTCACAGAGATCCACCTGCTTCTACCTTGGAGTGCTGGGATTAAAGACCTGTACCACCATGCTTGGCAACAAGATTACTTTTTTTTTTTTTTTAGGTCTTTTCGAGACAGGGTCTCCCTGTAGTCCCAGCTGTCCTAGAACTCACTATGTAGACCAGGCTGGCCTCGAACTCACAAAGATCCACCTGCCTCTGCCTCCCAAGTGCTAGGATTAAAGGCGTGCGCCACCACGCCCGGCTAGTATTTCCATTTTTAAAGAATAGTTTGGGCTGGAGAGATGACCTAGCGGTTAAGAGCGCCGACCGCTCTTACAGAGGACCCGGGTTCGATCCCCAGCGCCCACATGGTGGCCGAGAACCGTCTGAAACTCCAATTCCAGGAGAACTCCAGTTCCAGGGGAATCCGAGACCCTCTTCTGACCTCTGCGGCATTGCACGACACAGGTGCACAGACTTGCATGCAGACAGTACATTCATACACATACAGAAATAAATAAAATTTAATAAAAAAAATTTTTTAAAGAACAGTTTTATTCATTTGCACATTTACTGACTAGATTTTTTTTTTCAGTTCCTTATGGGTTCTAGGTCTTGTCTGCTGTGTACAGCTGGAAAATCTTTTCTCTCATTCTTTAGGATGAGTCTTCTTCACTGTGCAGTGTTTCCTTTGCCATGCAGAAGCTTTTCAACTTCATGCAATTGCATTTGTCAACTCTTGCAATTATTTCCTTCACTGTGAGTACTCTTCTCAGAAAGCCCTTGCCTATGCCTGAATCTTGAAATGTTTCCCTACCTTTCCTCTAGCAGTTTCAAAGTTTTGGGTCTTACATTTAGATTTTTAAATCCATTTTTAATTGATTTTCTTTTTTGAGACTATAGCCTATAGACTATACCCTAAAGCCCCAGCTGGCCTGGAACTCACTCTGTAGACCAGGCTGGCCTTGAACTCATAGAGATCCCCCTGCCTCTGCCTCCTGAGTACTAGGATTAAAGGCGTGCGCCACCACACCTGGCGTAAAGATAGTTCTTAGCCGCCATGTGAGTGCTGGGAACTGAACTCTGGTCTTCTGCAAGCTCAGTTGGTGCTCTTAACCACTGAGCCATCTCTCCAGCCCTGAATTGATTTCTGTACTTTAAGAGATGGGATCTACTTTCAATCTTCCACCTCTGGTGTTCTGAGCATGCTGCTTTGTTGTAGACGTTCCCTTTTCTCCAAAATGTTTTCAGCTCATTTGCAGAAAACCAGGTAAAACCAAGCTTTAGTTGCTTAGGTTTGTTACTTGTTTTGCGTCAGTACCATCCTGGTTTTGTTTCTGGGGCTCTGTAGTATAATTTGAAATCAGGTGTTTTTTTTTTTTTTTGTCTTTTCGAGACAGGGTCTTCCTTGTAGCCCCAGCTGTCCTGGAACTCACTCTGTAGACCAGGCTGGCCTTGAACGAAATCAGGTGTTTTGACACTTCTAGAATTGCCCCCTTCCATGAGAGTTGATTCAACAATTCAGGATTTTCAGTGTATACAAATTGTACATTTTTTTTTCTGGTTCTGTGAAAAATGTCTTTGGAATTTTGATGGAGATTGTGTTGAATTTGCAGACCACATTTGATAATGGAGCCATTTTCACAATATTAGTTTTCCTAATCTATGAGTATGAGAATTTTGAGTGGAATTCTTTCCATCTTCTAGTGTCTTCTTTGACTTCTTTCTTCAGTGTTTTAAAGTTTTCATTGTAGAAACTTTGACTTGATTTGTTGGGATTTTTAATGGTTTTATTTAGTTTTTTTTTTAGTCTATAACGAATGGGGTTGCTTTTCTGATTTCCTTCCTAGCATGTTCATTATTGGTCTATAGAAAAGCTATAGATTTTTGTATCTTGATTTTTGTATCCTGCCTCTTTGCTGAAAGTGTTAGTCAGGTCTAAGAGTTTTCTGGTGGTGACTTCAGGTTGTTTTTTTTAAGGTATAGGGTCATAATGTGTACAATTTGGTATTCCCTATCTGTAGCCCTTTTATTTCTTTCTCTTGTGTTATTGCTCTAAGACTTTAAGCACTATATTGAATAAGACCAGAGACAGTGGACACACTTGTCTCATTCCTCATTTCAGGAAACATGCTTTCAGTTTTTGCCCTTTTGATGTAATGGTAACTATAGGTTAGTCATATGTAGCCTTCATCATGTTGAGGTATGTCCCTTCTATTCCTAACAGGTTTAGGAATTTTATGAAGGGATGTTGAACTTTGCCAAAGGTCTTTTCTTTTTTTTTAAACTTTTTCCCTTTATTATTTTTTATGTGTATGAGTGTACTGTCTACATGTAGGTCTGTGCACCCGTGTCGTGCAATGCAGCGGAGGTCAGAAGAGGACATCAGATTCCCCTGGAACTGGAGTTAAAGACAGTTCTTAGCCACCATGTGGGTGCTGGGAATCAAACCCCGGTCCTCTGCAAGAGCAGTCTGCGCTCTTAACCACTGAGACATCTCTCCAGCCCCCAAAGGTCTTTTCTATGTTTTTTTAAAATTTTATTTATTTTTCACCTTTAATCCTAGCACGAGGGAGGCAGAGGCAGGTGGATCTTTGTGAGTTCAAGGCCAGCCTGGTCTACAGAGTGAGTTCCAGGACAGCTGGGGCTACATAGAGACCCTGTCTCGAAAAGACAAAAAAAAAAAAAATTATTTATTTTCGTATGTGTGTGAGTGTATTAGTCAGTTTTCTGTTGCTGTGATAAAGCACCATGGCCAAGGAACTTATAAAAGGAAGAGTTTATTTGAGCTTACGATTGGCGGTTCCAGGGAATTAGAGTCCATTGTGGTGGGAGGTGTGGCGGCTGGATCTGGAGCAGCAAACCAAGGGTCACATCCTGCAAAGAGTACAGGAAACAGGGCAATTGTAGACCACGAGGCTTGTTAAAACTCACTAAGCCTGCCCCCAGTGACACACTTCCCCCAGCATGGCCACACCTTCTAAGACCTCCAAAAACAGCTCCACCAGCTGGAGACAAATGTCTGAATACTTACAGCCTATGGGGGACACTCATGCAAACTACCACAGTGAGTGTACTGTCTGCATGTAGGTTTGTGCACCCATGTCATGCAATGCCATGGAGGTCAGAAGAGGGTATCGGATTCCCTTGAAACTGGAGCTAAAGACGGTTTTCAACTGCTATTTGGGCAATGGGGATTGAACCCGGGTCCTCTGCAAAAGCAGTGGGTGCTCTTAACCGCTAGGCCATCTCTCCAGCCCAGGTCTTTTCTTTTTTTTTTTTTTTTAATTTTATTTATTTTTGTATGTGTATGAATGTACTGTCTGCATATAGGTCTGTGCACCTGTGTCGTGCAATGCCGCGGAGGTCAGAAGAGGGTCTCGGATTCCCCTGGAACTGGAGTTCTCCTGAAATTGGAGTTACAGACGGTTCTTAGCCGCCATGTGGGTGCTGGGGATCGAACCCGGGTCCTCTGCAAGAGCAGTTGGTGCTCTTAACCGCTAGGCTATCTCTCCAGCCCCCCAGGTCTTTTCTAAATCTCCTTAAATGATCATCTGAATGATCATCTAAATCTCCTTAAATGATCATTCTGAATCTATTTATGTGATGTTATATTTGTTGATTTGCATATAATTGAACCATCTTTGCATTCATGGTATATGATCTTTTAAATGTGTTGGTGGATTCAGTTTGCAAATATCAATATTTGCACATATGTTCATCAGGGAAATTGGTCTATAGTTATTTTGTTGTTGTTGTTGTTGTATCTTTATCTGGTTTTGATCGCATAGTAATGCGTGCTTCATAGAATGAGCTTGGCAGTGTTCCTTCCCTGTCTATTTTATGGAACAGTTTGAGGAGCCTTGGTGTAAGTAATTCTATAAACATCTGGGTGAAGGGGCTGGAGATATGGTTCACTGGTTAAGAACACTTAGTGCTCTTGCAGAGGACCTAGGTTTGGTTCCCACCACCAACAAGCCAGCTCACAGCCATCTGTAACTCCAGTTCCAGGGAATGTAATGCCTTTCTTTGGCCTTCTTTGGCAATGCACACACATGGTGCATATTCATAGATACAGGAAAAACACTTGAATGCATGAAAAAGAAATCTTCAAACATATATTTCAGGGCTGGAGAGATGGCTCAGCAGTTAAGAGCACCGACTGCTCTTGCAGAGGACCCGGGTTTGATTCCCAGCACCCACATGGTGGCTAAGAACTGTCTTTAACTCCAGTTTCAAGGGAATCTGACACCCTCTTCTGACCTCCGCAGCATTGCATGACATGGGTGCACCAACTACATGCAGACATTACACTCATACACATAAAATAATTTAAAAAAATTAAAAAATATATATATTTCAAGGGCTGGAGAGATGGCTCAGTGTTTAAAGAGCACTGGCTCCTCTTACAGAAAAGCTAGGTTTAGTTCCCAGCACCCATTTGGCTGACAACCATCTCTAACTCCAGTTCTAACACCACTTTTTGGCCTCTGTGAGCAATGCATGCACATAGTATGTTTTTATACATGCAGGCATGACTTGGGCCAGGCATGATTGAACACACCTCTAACCCCAGCACTCCAGAGGCAGAGGAACGCAGATCCCTAACCCTAATCCTAATCCTCCCAGCTGGTCTGTAGCTCAATTTATAGACCAGCCTGGCCTTGAACTTACAGAGATCTGCCTGCCTCTGCCTCCCAAGTGTTGGGATTTGTATTAGTCAGTTTTCTGTTGCTGTGATAAAACACCAGACCAAGGAACTTATAAAAGGAAGAGTTTATTTGAGCTTACAATTGGTGGTTCCAGGGAATTAGTCCATTGTGGCAGGAGGCGTGGTGGCCAGATCCAGAGCAGCAAACAGAGGGTCACATATCGCAAAGAGCACAGGAAGCAGAGAGGGAGCAACTGTATACCACCAGGCTTGTTAAACTCACTAAGCCTGCCCCTAGCAACGCACTTCCTCTAGCATGGCCACACCCTCCAAGATCTCCAAAAACAGCGCCACCAACTGGAGGCAAATGTCTGAATACCTAGAGCCTATGGGGGACACTCATCCAAACCACCACATTCCACTCCCTGGCCCCCATAGGCTCCTGACCATATAAAATGCAAAATGCATTTAGTCCAACCTTAAAAGTCCCCATAGTCTTTACCAGTTTCAATGCCATTCAAAAGTCCACAGTCCAAAGTCTCTTCTGAGACTCAGGCCAATCTCTATCATTTAATTTTCTTTCTTTCTAATCTGATAATACTTATTAGATCCCCATAACCCACCCCACATGTTTAAGCAGAGAATCAAATGCCAGGAAGCTGACCTCGGACATTTACATGTTATTTCTTTAATTTCACTAACACAATAAATAAATGTTGTAAATTTGAAAAAAAAAAACCCCCAACAATGGATCAAAGATGTTAATGTAACACCTAAAACTCTATAAAACAACTACATGAAAACAGATGGGAGATACTTAGAGATACTGTTACAGGTAAGATTTTTCTGGATCAGCCTCCATAAGCATAGGAAACCAAAGAAAAAAGGCAAATTAGTTTATGTATAAGTTAAATATTTCTTCATAGCAAAGGAAACAAAAGCACTGAGACAACTTACAGAATGAGAGAAAATATTTGCCAGCTATTTATGACTGAAGACCAATATCCCGAATATGTAAAGAACTAAAAAAGAAAAGAAAACAACCACAAAAAACAATGCAACAAGAAAAACAAAGCAATTCCAATTAAAAATGGGCAAATGGGCTGGAGAGATGGCTCAATGGTTAAGAGCAGTGGCTTCTCATAGTGGGTAGCACTTGGGAGGCAGAGGCAGGCAGATCTCTGTGAGGTTCAAGACCAGCCTGGTCTAACAGAGCGAGCTCCAGGCCTGCTGGGACTACAGGGAGTCTTTTTGAGTCCCTGTCTCAAAAATCCAAGAAAACAAACTGCTTTTAAAAAGAAAAAAAATTGCGGTATGGAAAATGCAATTATCTTCCGTCTGTGACCGGCGGGGAAACCCCTGTTCGTTGAGGTCTATGGAGGGTCCCGCCCTAGGGAGTGACATCCGGTAATAGGTAATGGAGGTTTTTTTTTTTTTGTTTTTTTATTTTTTTTTGGTCTTTCGAGGCAGGGTCTCCCTTATCCCACACTGGCCTGGAGCTCACTAGGTAGACCAGGCAGGCCTCAGGTATGGGCGCGTAACTAGCTCCTCGGAAGCTTTTCTTTTTATTTTNATCTTAACTTTAAGCTCCTAAATCCGAAAGATAAATTACATACTATATTCCCCATCACACATATTAACGTGGAAGTTATGTCTTTCCGTTCCTGTAATACACCCTTGTTCACATTCGCCAAAAGGTTGGAAGGTGTTTCCCTTAGATAGTACCTGTGGCGTATTCGGTGCTGATGGGAATTATACGGCATTTGCGTTTACCCAATGTGCTCACATTGTTGTCCCTCACCTCGGATATTTGTCTATGGTCCTGAAATGAATGACCCTCCTTAGCGCAAGTGGCAAGAATCGTAAACCTACGCTCATCACGTTCTAGACCCAGTATAGTCTCGATAAATTTCACCATTTTTTGCCAAACTACTGGCGGATTCTTTGTGATGTTCTTGACTTCCACCTCACGTGGCGTTTGTTTCTTGGTTGCTCTCGCCCCTTCTGTCACCACGTCCCTCCAGCTCATTTACCGGAACTCTGCGTATTTGTCTGCCCTAGAATTTATTTGATATCTCTGACTTATGGACGATCCCCCCTCCTTTCCCCTCTTTCCTCCCTCTCCCCCCCCGCTTCTCTCTTTTTTTTTTTTGGTCTTTTCGAGACAGGGTCTCCCTGTAGCCCCAGCTGTCCTGGAACTCACCTTGTAGACCAGGCTGGCCTTGAACTCACAAAGATCCGCCTGCCTCTGCCTCCCAAGTGCTAGGATTAAAGGCCTGCGCCACCACGTCCGGCTCTTTGAAAGCTTTTCTCCAGCTACAATGGCCGGGAGCTCAAAAGACTGGTGCCTGGGGAAGGTCAGGATGGAGAAGGTGGTACCGAGGGAGGGCTGAAGTAGAGAGGAGAGCGAGGAGAAGGGGAAGAAGCTGAATATCAGGAACCAATCTTGAGGGGCCCTGGGACGGGGCGGGATGCTAGAGCCGCGGGCGCGCGCACTGAGCGGGCCCCAGGTTCCCGCCCACTCATGGGAGTACGGAGCATGCGCCGCGGCCGCCCCGCCCCGCCCCCGGGTCTCCAGGACGCCACTGTCTTGCGGGGCGCCGTGGGGCTCAGTCTGCATTGTGCTCTTGCGGCCTGTGCTCTCACCCTCCAGGCCCTGCGGAGGTAACTGCCGTGGAATCCGTGCCCACGCGGTCCACCCCGCGGCCCAGGATTTCCCCACAGCCTCTCCTTGCTGCCCCGGACCTTCCCTTCCCCGTCGTCGTCCGGCCCTCCGGCTCTTTCCCCGGCCTTCCCGGCGGGGTCCCCACCCAGCACCCCCGTGGGGCCCTTTGGTGCCCAGTGGTCACTGGAAACCTCTTGTTTTGACTTTAGTGGATGACGACTTGAGCCCGGAGGGATGGACGCGGTTTCCTAGTAAACTCGGTGGAAACCACAGAACTTGATTTATTCGCTTGGAATTACATTCACCGATTTAACTAAAGGTACCCTTTTCCCTGTCCCCATATTTTGTGTGATTGAGCATATTTTTCTTTATTCTTTTAAGTTTGCCTGTTTTGCGAGGCTTGATGTTATCTATCCAGCAGGATCAGAGTTTTGAGAGGCTTTGCCGTACACAGGAGGTGAGTTTTAGACTTCTAAATGCCGGACTGTTATCCATAGATCCCATATCTTGAAAATCTTGAAGTGGGTTGCTTTTTATCCTTAATGTTTTACTTGCAAAATTTAAGTGTACATTTGAAGAATTTCAAACAAATCATTGACAGAAATACTGAAGTGTATGCCATGGTTTTCATATCTAAGGGAGAGGTATGTATTTATTTTTAAATATAAGCATAATAGAATTAGCACACAGAACCCAAACTGGCATTAGTTCATTCTTGCTAGGAGTTTATTAGAATAGTCACTAATAGAATCCAGTTATGATTGTTGAATGTTGTTTTCGCTGGTTGTCTTTTAAAAATTTTTAACAGGGGCTGGAGGGATGGCCTAGCAGTTAAGAGCGCCGACCTCTCTTGCAGAGGACCCGGGTTCGATCCCCAGCACTCACATGGCTTCTGAGAACCGTCTGTAACTCCAATTCCAGGAGAACTCCAGTTCCAAGGGAATCCGAGACCCTCTTCTGACACGGGTGCACAGACCTTTATGCAGACAGTACATTCATACACCTAAAAAATAAGTGGTGGCGCACGCCTTTAATCCTAGCACTCGGGAGGCAGAGGCAGGTGGATCTTTGTGAGTTCAAGGCCAGCCTGGTCTACGGAGTGAGTTCCAGGCCAGATGGGGCTACGGGGAGACCTTGTCTTGAAAAGACCAAAAAAAAAAAAAAAAAAAAAACAAAAAAAAAAAATAAAAAAAAGTATAAATAAATAAAATTTTTTAATTTTTTTTTTCACTTTAACTTAAAAAAATAAATAAATGACTTATATATTTTAACCCAGATTAACCAGTTATGTTTTGCCATACATTATTCTGTTTATACATGCACATACATATAGTATTGAGGAGCTATTAGCTACTTGAAAATACTTTCTCACGCCGGGCGTGGTGGTGATGCACGCCTTTATCCTAGCATTGGGAGACAGAGGAGGTGGATCTTTTTGAGTTAAGAGCGCAAGACCTGGTTTACAGAGTGAGTTCCAGGACAAGTGGGGCTTCAGGGAGAACTGTCTTGAAAAGAACAAAAAAAATAAAAAAAAAAAAAAAGAAAATACTTTTCTGGGCGAAGATGATGGTCTCATTAATAAAAATTTTTTAAAAAAAGATACTTTTAAAACATTAGGAATGGTGGGCAACAATATAACCTATATTTGCCCTCCATATTCATATATCTATTTCCAATGATGCTTTTTCCATGATACTTTTTAAATATTTTTTAATTAAAAATTTTTTATTATTATTTCAACTTTATTTTTTAGTTTATGGTTTACTGTCTGCATGTAGGTTGGTGCACCTGTGTAGTGCAATGCTGTGGAGGTCAGAAGAGGGCATTGGTTCCCCTGGAACTAGAGTTAAAGATGGTTCTTAGCCGCCATGTGGGGTGTGGGAATCAACCCATGTCCTCTGAAGAGTAGTCGGCGCTCTTAACCACTGAGCCATCTCTTCACCCCCCTTTTTTTTTTTTGTCTTTTTGAGAAGGGTCTCCCTTTATTCCAAGCTGGCCTGGAGCTCACTTTGTTTAGACCCAGGCAGGGCCTTGACAACTTACAGAGATCCACCTGCCTCTGGCCTCCCAAGTGCTAGGGATTAATGGCATGCGCCACATGCCCGGCCCTTATTTTTCATTTTTTATTTTTTATGTGTATGAGCGTTTACTGTCATGCATGTAGGTTGGCGACACCGTGTCGTGCAAATGCCACCAGAGGTCAGAAGAGGGGCATTGGATTCCCCTGGCTAGGTTAAAGATGGTTCTTAGCGACCATGTGGAGCCTGGAATCAACCCGTGTCCTCTGCAAGAGCAGCTGGTGCTCTTACCCATGGCCCTCCTCCTCCGCACACCCCCCCCCCCTTTTTTTTTTTTTTGAGAACAGGGTCTNGCCTGCCCCTAGCAACGCACTTCCTCTAGGCATGGCCACACGCTCCAAGACCTCCAAAAACAGCGCCAACCTAACTGAGACAGGAAACTGTCTGATACTTGAGAAAGAGGCCTATGGGAGGACAAGCTCATCCAAAACACCACAGGATTAAAGACCTGTTCCACCATGCCTGGCATGAAAATATTGTAATCCACCAGAAAACTCCTAGATGGGACTGAAGAGTTGTCTCAGTGGTTAAGAACGCTCTAGTTCCAGGGAATCCAATGCCCTCTTTTGGCCTCTTTAAGCATTTCACAAACAATGTGCACTTCTATACATGCAGGCTCAATATTCATACACATAAAATAAAAATATTTTTTAAGTCCAACTAGCCAAAGTCATTTACATATTCAATGCAATCCTTTAAAAATCTCCAAACTTCACAACAAAAAAAAAAAAAAAAAAAAAAAATCCTGAAACTCATAGGGGAACCTAAGCCTCCTAAGAGCAAAGCTAATACTGAGCGAAAGAGCAAAGCTGGGTCACAGTACCTGATTTTCAGATAAACTACAGAACTATATTAACAAAACAGCACTGTATTGGCAGAAAGACAGACACACTCCCCAACAGAACACTGGGGTGCTCAGAAATAACCCTGTATGGCAGAGGCAGGCGGATCTTTGTGAGTTCAAGGCCAGCCTGGTCTACACAGTGAGTTCCAAGACAGCTGGGGCTACAGGGAGACCCTGTCTCAAAAAGACAAAAAAAACAAAAAAAAAAAAAAAAGAAAAACCCTGCATAATACAGAACACTGGGGTGCTCAGAAATAATCCTGTAGATTATAGAGAACACTGGGGTGCTCAGAAATAGCCCTGTACATTATACAGAACACTGGGGTGCTCAGAAATAAACCTGTACATTATACAGAACACTGGGGTGCTCAGAAATAACCCTGTACATTATACAGAACACTGGGGTGCTCAGAAATAAACCTGTACATTATACAGAACACTGGGGTGCTCAGAAATAAACCTGTACATTATACAGAACACTGGGGTGCTCAGAAATAACCCTGTACATTATACAGAACACTGGGGTGCTCAGAAATAAACCTGTACATTATACAGAACACTGGGGTGCTCAGAAATAACCCTGTACATTATACAGAACACTGGGGTGCTCAGAAATAAACCTGTACATTATACAGAACACTGGGGTGCTCAGAAATAGCCCTGTACATTATACAGAACACTGGGGTGCTCAGAAATAAACCTGTACATTATACAGAACACTGGGGTGCTCAGAAATAACCCTGTATATTATACAGAACACTGGGGTGCTCAGAAATAATCCTGTAGATTATACGAGAACACTGGGGTGCTCAGAAATAATCCTGTAGATTATAGAGAACACTGGGGTGCTCAGAAATAATCCTGTAGATTATAGAGAACACTGGGGTGCTCAGAAATAATCCTGTAGATTATAGAGAACACTGGGGTGCTCAGAAATAATCCTGTAGATTATAGAGAACACTGGGGTGCTCAGAAATAAACCTGTACATTATACAGAACACTGGGGTGCTCAGAAATAACCCTGTACATTATACAGAACACTGGGGTGCTCAGAAATAATCCTGTAGATTATAGAGAACACTGGGGTGCTCAGAAATAGCCCTGTACATTATACAGAACACTGGGGTGCTCAGAAATAGCCCTGTACATTATACAGAACACTGGGGTGCTCAGAAATACCCTGTACATTATACAGAACACTGGGGTGCTCAGAAATAACCCTGTACATTACACAGAACACTGGGGTGCTTAGAAATAACCCTGTACATTATACAGAACACTGGGGTGCTCAGAAATAAACCTGTACGTTATACAGAACACTGGGGTGCTCAGAAATAAGTCCCTGTACATTATAAGAACACTGGGGTTCTCAGAAATAAACCTGTACTTATACAGAACACTGGGGGCACGAAAACCTGTATTATACAGAACACTGGGGTGCTCAGAAAAACCCGTTACAGTATACATAGAACATGTTTCTTCCCTTTAGGGTGCTCAGAAATAGCCTGCGATACAGAACACTGGGGTGTCAGAAATAACCTGTACAAACAGAACACGGGGCTCGAAACCCGAACACAGTACTTACCCTTTGCATTTTTGTTTTTTTCCTTTTGCTTTGTCATTATTTTGAGACAGGATTATTATTCTATTTGTCTTTTGAGACAGGGTTCCCTTTAGTTCCCAGTGGCTGAGCTTGTCTGTAGACGGAGGGGAAACCGAATGCGCCGCCTCCAGCTAGTTAAGCATGTGCCTCACGCCCACTTGAGACAGGGTCAACGCAGGCGAAACTCAGCTAAGACCAGGTGTCCTGAACACAGAGATCCCCATTCTTCTGCATCCTGAGTGCTTGGATTAAGGCCATGCCCAGCAGGTAACTGAGTCTTAATAAGGGTGTCAAGAACTCTTGACACCCTTAATTAAGACTCAGGTACCTTTCTTTCTTTTTTTTTTTTTTTGGACAGGTCTCCCTGTAGCTCCAGCTGTCCTGGAACTCACTCTGTAGACCAGGCTGGCCTTGAACTCAGAGGAGACTCCACCTGCCTCTGCCTCCCCAGGCTAGATTAAAGGCGTGGGTCACCACGCCCGGCTAAAACGACAACAAACAAAAAATATGAAAAAAAAAAAAAAAAAAATTTTTTAATTTTTATTTATTATTTGTGTGTAGTGTACTGTCTGCATGTAGGTGGTGCACCCGTGTCGTAGCAATGCTGCGGAGGTCAGAAGAGGGCGTCGAGGTCCCTTGGAACTGGAGTTAAAGACGATGTCTAGCCGCCATGGGTGCGGAATTGAAACCCGGTCCTCTGCAAGAGCAGTTGGTGCTCTTAACCGCTGAGCCATCTCTCCAGCCCTTGACCACTGCTTTTTTTTTTTTTTTTTTTTTTTTTTTGTCTTTTCGAGACAGGTCTCCTGTAGCCCCAGCTGTCCTGGAACTCACTCTGTAGACCAGGCTGGCCTGAACTCACAAAGATCCGCCTGCCTCTGCCCCCCCAGGGCTAGGATTAAAGGCGTGCGCCACCACAACTCAGGGCTGGCCAAATGGCTCAGCAGGTAAGGTGCTTGCTGTCAAGCCTGATAATCTGAGTAGATCCCCAGAACCCACCCACATGGTGAAAGCAGAGAATCAAATGCCAGGAAGCTGACCTCGGACATTTACATGTGAGTTCTGGAATGTGCACTAACACATAAATAAATGGGTAAATGTGAAAAAAAAAAAACCCCCACAATGGATCAAAGATGTTTAATGTAACACCTAAAACTCTATAAAACAACTACATGAAAACAGATGGAGAATACTAGTAAGATACTGTTACAGGTAAGATTTTTCTGGATCAGCCTCCATAAGCATAGGAAACCAAAGAACAAAAGAAAATTAGTTTGTATAAGTTAGTAATATTTCTTCATCGCAAAAGAAACAAAAAGCACTGAGACAACGTTAAGCAAATGCAGAGAAAATATTTGCCAGCTATTTATGACTGAAGACCAATATCCCAATAATTAAAAACTAAAAAGAAAAGAAAACAACCCAGCACAAAAAACAATGCCAAGAAAAACAAAGCATTCCATATTAAAAATGGGGCAAATGGGCTGGAGAGACTGGCTCAATGGTTAAGAGCAGTGCTTCTTCATCAGTGGGGTTAGCACTTTGGGAGCAGAGGCAGGCAGATCTCTGTGAGTTCAAGACCAGCCTGGTCTACAGAGCGATCTCCAGGCCAGCTGTGACTAAAGGGAGATCCTGTCTCAAAAATACCAAGAAACAAAATGCTTTTAAAGAAAAAAATGCGGTATGGGAAAATGCATTTCTTCCGTCTGTGGAACGGCGGTGGACCACTTTCTTTTAGGTCTATGGAGGTCCCTCCCTAGGGAGGTGACATCCTGTAAATAAGGTATGGGTTTCTTTTTTTTTTTTTTTTTTGGTCTTCGAGGCAAGTCTCCCTTTTAGTCCCCAGCTGGCCTGGAGCTCACTATTAGACCAGGCGCGCCAGAGGGTATGGCCTATACACTAGCTCTCTGAAAGCTTTTCTTTTTTTTTTTTTTTTTTTTTGGTCTTTTCGAGACAGGGTCTCCCTGTAGCCCCAGCTGTCCTGAACTCACCTTGTAGACCAGGCTGGCCTGAACTCACAAAGATCCGCCCTGCCTCTGCCTCCCAAGTGCTAGGATTAAAGGCTGCGCCACCACGTCCGGCTCTTTTGAAAGACTTTTCTCCAGCTACAATGGCCGGGAGCTCAAAAGACTGGTGCCTGGGTGAAGGTCAGGATGGAGAAGGTGGTACCGAGGGAGGGCTGAAGTAGAGAGGAGAGCGAGGAGAAGGGGAAGAAGCTGAATATCAGGAACCAATCTTGAGGGGCCCTGGGACGGGGCGGGATGCTAGAGCCGCGGGCGCGCGCACTGAGGCGGCCCCAGGTTCCCGCCCACTCATGGGAGTACGGAGCAGCGCCGCGCCGCCCCGCCCCGCCCCCGGGTCTCCAGGACGCCACTGTCTTGCGGGGCGCCGTGGGGCTCAGTCTGCATTGTGCTCTTGCGGCCTGTGCTCTCACCCTCCAGGCCCTGCGGAGGTAACTGCCGTGGAATCCGTGCCCACGCGGTCCACCCCGCGGCCCAGGATTTCCCCACAGCCTCTCCTTGCTGCCCCGGACCTTCCCTTCCCCGTCGTCGTCCGGCCCTCCGGCTCTTTCCCCGGCCTTCCCGGCGGGGTCCCCACCCAGCACCCCCGTGGGGCCCTTTGGTGCCCAGTGGTCACTGGAAACCTCTTGTTTTGACTTTAGTGGATGACGACTTGAGCCCGGAGGGATGGACGCGGTTTCCTAGTAAACTCGGTGGAAACCACAGAACTTGATTTATTCGCTTGGAATTACATTCACCGATTTAACTAAAGGTACCCTTTTCCCTGTCACCCATATTTTTGTGTGATTGAGCATTTTTTTCTTTATTCTTTTAAGTTTGCCTGTTTTGCGAGGCTTGATGTTATCTATCCAGCAGGATCAGAGTTTTGAGAGGCTTTGCCGTACACAGGAGGTGAGTTTTAGACTTCTAAATGCCGGACTGTTATCCATAGATCCCATATCTTGAAAATCTTGAAGTGGGTTGCTTTTTATCCTTAATGTTTTACTTGCAAAATTTAAGTGTACATTTGAAGAATTTCAAACAAATCATTGACAGAAATACTGAAGTGTATGCCATGGTTTTCATATCTAAGGCGAGAGGTATAGTAGTTTTATTTTAAATATAAGCATAATAGAATTAGCACACAGAACCCAAACTGGCATTAGTTCATTCTTGCTAGGAGTTTATTAGAATAGTCACTAATAGAATCCAGTTATGATTGTTGAATGTTGTTTTCGCTGGTTGTCTTTTAAAAATTTTTAACAGGGGCTGAGGATGGCCTAGCAGTTAAGAGCGGCCGACCTCTCTTGCAGAGGACCCGGGTTCGATCCCCAGCACTCCACATGCGGCTGAGACCAACCGTCTGTAACTCCAATTCCGAGAGAACTCCAGTTCCAGGGAATCCGAGACCCTCTTTCTCGACACGGGTGCACAGGACCTTGTTGCACGACAGTACATTCATCACACCTAAAAAATAAGTGGGGCGCACGCCTTTAATCCTAGCAACTCGGGAGGCAGAGCAGGGGATCTTTGTGAGTTCAAGGCCAGCCTGTGCGTCTACGGAGTGAGTTCCAGGCCAGATGGCTAAAGGGAGACCTGCTCAAAAAAAAAAAAAAAAAAAAAAAAAAAAAAAAAAAAAAAAAGAAATAAAAAGTATAATAAATAAAATTTTTTAACATGTTTCACACTTGGGAAACCATGTAAAAAATAAATAAATTGACTTATATATTTTAACCCAGATTAACCAGTTATGTTTTGCCATACATTATTCTGTTTATACATGCACATACATATAGTATTGAGGAGCTATTAGCTACTTGAAAATACTTTCTCACGCCGGGCGTGTGGTGGTGCACGCGCCTTTATCCTAGCATTGGGAGAAGGAGGCAGGTGCGATCTTTTGAGATTCAAGGCCAGTGAGCCTGGTCTACAGAGTGAGTCCAGGACAGCTGGGGCTACAAGGAGACCCGTCTTGAAAAGACAAAAACAAAAAAAAAAAAAAAAAAAAAGAACAATACTTTCTCTGGGCTGAAGAGATGGCTCTTATTTTAATAAAAATATTTTTAAAAAAAGATACTCTTTTTAAACTATTTAGGAATGGGTTGCACAGATCCTATATTCCTATATTTGCCCTCCATATTCATATATCTATTTCCAATGATGCTTTTTCCAATGATACTTTTTAAAATTTTTTAATTAAAAATTATTATTATTCAACTTATTTTTTATGTTTATGAGTTTACTGTCTGCATGTAGGTGGTGCACCTGTGTAGTGCATGCTGTTGGAGGTCAGAAGAGGGCATTGGTATTCCCCTGGAACTAGAGTTAAAGATGGTTCTTAGCCGCCATGTGGGGTGTGGGAATCAAACCCAGTCCTCTGCAAGAGTAGTCCGCGCTCTTCAACCACTGAGCCATCTCCTCCAGCCCCCTTTTTTTTTTGTCTTTTTGAAGACAGGGTCTCCTTTATTCCCAGCTGGCCGTGAGCTCACGTTTAGACCCAGGCAGGCCTTGACACTTACAGAGATCCACCTGCCTCTGCCTCCCAAGTGCTAGATTAAATGGCATGCGCCACCAGCCCGGCCCTTATTTTCATTTTTTATTTTTTTATGTGTATGAGCGTACTGTCAGCATGTAGGTTGGCGCACCCGTGTCGTGCAATGCCACAGAGGTCAGAAGAGGGCATTGGATTCCCCTGGAACTAGAGTTAAAGATGGTTCTTAGCGACCATGTGGGAGCTGGGAATCAAACCCGTGTCCTCTGCAAGAGCAGCTGGTGCTCTTAACCACTGAGCCATCTCTCCAGCACACCCCCCCCCCCTTTTTTTTTGAGACAGGGTCTCCCTGTAGCCTCAAGCTGGTTTGGAATAGACTAGGTAGGCCAGGCTGGTATGGATCTCAGAGATCTGCCTGCCTCTACCCCCATTCGTGCTGGTTTTAAAGGTATGCACCACCATGCCCAACCATGACTGTTTTTTATTTTTTTTTTTAATTTTATTTATTTCTGTATGTGTATGAATGTACTGTCTGCATGCAGGTTTGTGCACCCGTGTCGTGCAATGCCGCGGAGGTCAGAAGAGGGTTTCGGATTCCCCTGGAACTGGAGTTCTTCTGGAATTGGAGTTTCAGACGGTTCTCGGCCGCCATGTGGGTGCTGGGGTTCGAACCCGGGTCCTCTGTAAGAGCGGTCGGTGCTCTTAACTGCTAGGCCATCTCTCCAGCCCCCGTGACTGTTTTTTACTTAAGCAAGTAATTATCAAATTTAGGCAAGATAGCATTGACTATTGCATTTAGTTGCCTTGCGTAAATCATCTTTATCTTGAAACATTTGATTTTTTGTTTTTCATGACACTGACATTTTAAGGAAATAATAACTGGATATTTGGTATTATTTTCATCCAGTTGGGTTTGTTTCTCCATGAATATACTTAAATTTGCATTTTTGGCTTGAAACACTATGTAATGTCCTGTCCTGTTCAGATGATCACACCTGGGAGACCATCGTGTCTTCCCCTTATTGGTTAACAGGATGTCCCTTTTTTTCAGTATATTGCTAGTTTGGGGGTAGAACTCTGTTGTTGTGAATGTGAATGTGAATGCTGGGAACTGAACTGGGTCCTCGTAAGAGCAGCCTGTGCTTTTAACTGCTGAGCCATCTCTCCAGCCTCTCCAGTTGTTTAATATTGTTCTTTATAACAAATAATGATAAAGCTTATAGTTACTTGTTGCATGTAGTTGCTTGGTCTATTTCCTCAGTGTCTTCTGTGTTTTGTGTTTTTTTTTTTTCTGTTGTGTGCATGTGTTTTTTTGCAAATTATTAAATAATTTGTGATACTTGTGACTGTATAAGTATCCTCTTTCTCATCGCCTGTCTCCCTTTACCTCTGCTCCATTTATCATCCGTTGATGATTCTTGCAAGAATAAATTTTTACTATCTGGTTGCAAAATGGTGATCCATATCTGCCATTGTATCATTATGTGCTCACTGATTATTTAATAGGTTGTTACATGTTGCTCATTTATTCTGATGCTCAAAATGTTCCAGATTTGGCCCTGTTGTTCTCACTTTTCTTTGTGAACAATGATATTTGGAAACCAAGATCTAGATTCTGGGTATGGTCATCACTGGGGTGTCTCATTTCTAGGCTCTTTACCTGTACAGAACTATAAATAGTGAAAATTTGTAATGACAACCTACAGTTCTAATTCAGCCCCATCAGGGGTCTTCCTTTCCATCTCCCGTTCAATAATCATATGCTCTTCCTCAGTGAAGAATACTAGTTCCCATTAACTTTAGTCTTTGCACTCTTTTACTTAATCCTATAGTGTATTTAGTTCTTTTAAAATTGTGGTTTTTTTTTTGTTTGTTTGTTTGTGTATGAGTGTATTGCCTGCATGTATGTAAGGGCACCTCATGCACTCCCACAAAGGTCACATGAGAGTGTAGGATCCCTTGGAACTGGAGTTATAAATTGTTGTTAGCTGCCATGTGAATGCCGGGAACTGAACCAGGTCCTTTGTAAGAGCAGCCCGTGCTTTTAACTGCTGAGCCATCTCTCCAGCCTCTCCAGTTGTTTAATATTGTTCTATAACAAACAATGATAAAGCTTATAGTTACTTGTTACATGTATTTGCTTGGTCTATCTCCTCAGTGTTTTCTTGTCTTTCATTACCTGGTCTCTTAGAGGTGACTATCTGTTCTTTTGTAGATTGTCCCTCAGTTTGGGATTATCTGATGCTTCTTTATGATTGGATTATGCATTATGATCATGCTATGAATCTTTAACACAAATGTCACAGAGATTTCATTTTACCTATTTAGTAGCATATGATTTTCATTTCTCATATTTCTTTTTTTATTTTTTGAATATGAGTGTATTATCTACATGTACCCGTAACATGCAAAGCCTCCAGAGGTCAGAAGAGGGTGTCAGATCCCTTGGAACTGGAGTTATGGATGGGATGGTTGTTAGCTGCCATGTGGGTGCTGGGAATCAAACCCAGGTCCTCTGCAAGAGCAGCCAGTGCTCTTAACCACTGAGCCATCTCTCCAACCCCTATTTCTTTTAAAAAAGTTATATTTATTATTTTTATTTTACATGTATTAGTGTATTGCCTACATGTGTGTAAGTGCACCTTTGTCATGCAGTGCCCTTGGAAGTCAAAAGAGAGTGTCAGATCCCCTGGAACTGGAGTTAACAACAGTTGTTAGCTGCCACGTGGTGCTAGAAACTGAACCTGGGTACTCTGCAAGAGCAGCCAGTGCTTTTAACATCTGAACCATCTCTCCATCCCAACCATTTGTCATGTTTCTGATTGTGTTCAATTCAGTCACTGGATGAAATGGATTCTGCCTGGTTTTATGTAAATATCCCACTTTTCATCAAATATTCTATTGATTTATATGAATTCAGTTTTCTATTTTAATTCTTAGATTTTTTTTAATCCATGAGTATAGTTCGTTTAGGTGTGGTGGCACATCCCTTTAATCCTAGCACTTGGGAGACAGAGGTAGGTGGATCTCTGTGAGTTCAAGTCCTGCCTGGTCTACATAGTGAGCTCCAGGCCAGCTGGGACTAAAGGGAGACCCTGTCTCAAAAAGACAAAAAAAGAAACCAAATACTTATTTGCCTGATTATTCAGGTCGTAGATGAGATACTCAATGCAATTTCTTTCTTTCCATCTGTCCTGGAACTCACTCTGTAGACCAGGCTGGCCTTGAACTCAAAAAGATCTGCCTGTCTCTGCCTTTCAAGTACTAGGATTAAAGTTGTGCACCACCACGCCCAGCCTGAATGCAATTTCTTACCTTAAAAAGTGAAATAACGGGGCTGGAGAGATGGCTAGAGGTTGAGAGCTTGGGCTGTTCTTGTAGAGGACCTGGCTTCCATTCCCAGCATCCATATCGGAGCTAACAACTATTCATAACTCTGGTTCCGGGGGATCTGATGCCTTTTTCTGACCTCCTTGGGCATCATGTGACATGGGTGTACTTACATACATGCAGGCAATACACTCACATAAAATAAAAAGAATAATAAATATTATAAAAGACAAATAACAAGCTACTGAAAAAGTAATTAACAAAAAGTTTTGAAAATTCTAAGCTCAGATGCTCAATATTTGAATTTGGAATGTCCCCCAGGCTCATTTTGCTTTGTCTTTAGCTGATGAGGGGGTTCTGGAAACCTCAGGAGGTCGGGTCTCGTTAGAGAGTGCAGCTCGCTGCAGAGTGCCTTCAAGCTCATAGCCAGGCGTACTCTCCTTTCTCTCTGCTCCCTTTCTTCTTTGGGGCGAAGAATCTCATGGTTCTTCTGCTCTGGAAGCCCCACTTTCCTGAAGCCATGATGTGCTCCCATAAGCATGTGGGCCAAGGTACACTGGGCCCCATGAAGCTGAGCTATTCCAATGAGGAAAGTAACCTTCTAAGTAAACATTATGGGCTCTGTACTATTACTGTTATTATTTGCAGCATCTTTGTGACTTGTTCTGTGTAATTGATCTTTGGTTTCTCACCGAGCATGGAGATAAGATTAGAAGTTTTGACATCTACAAGTATCAAGCAGAAAAAACCCTGGCCAAGAGTTTCCTGGTTGGGGCAGGTGAGTTTTTTATTCATACAGTACTGCCTTTGTAATGTTAAGTAAGTGTTTGGGTTTTTTTTTGGGGGGGGAGGTGGAATATGTAGAAATGTTCTGTGCGTTTAAAAAATAAAACAGGCTGGGCGTGGTGGCACACACCTTTAATCCTAGCACTTGGGAGGCAGAGGCACGTGGATCTTTGTGAGTTCAAGGCCAGCCTGGTCTACAGAGTGAGTTGAGTTCCAGGACAGCTGGGGCTACAGGGAGACCCTATCTCAAAAAGACCAAAATAAATAAATAAATAAATAAAACGTTAGCTGGGCCTGGTGGTTCACGCTTATAAGGCTACAGGGAGACCCTGTCTCAAAAAAACAAAAAACAACCCCACCCCCCCACAATCTATATATCTATATCTGCATCTATCTGTCTGTCTTTATAAATAGAGATATATGTACATCTGGCTAGAGAAGTGGCTCAGCTGTTAAGAGCGCTGGCTGCTCTAACTGAGGACCCTTGTTTGGTTCCCAGCACCCACATGGTGGCTAAAAACTGTAACTTCAGTTCAAGGAGGTCTGACATCCCCTTCTGCCCTCCATAGGTATTGCATTTACATTCAGCAAAACACACACTTGAAAATAAATAGGGGTAGGAGAGATAGCTCGGTGGCTAAGAGTACTAGGTGCTCTTGTGGAGGACCTGGGTTTGGTTCTCAGCACCCACGTGGGGGCGAGCAACCATCCATAACTCCATTCCAGGTGACCTTTGTGGGAATTACATGACACAAGTGCACTTATATGCATGCAGGCAATACACTCATACACATAAAAATAGTTAAAAAGAATACACATGGGCTGGAGAGATGGCCTAGCGGTTAAGAGCGCCGACCGCTCTTGTAGAGGACCCGGGTTCGATCCCCAGCACCCACAGGTGGCCGAGAACCGTCTGAAACTCCAATTCCAGGAGAACTCCAGTTCCAGGGGAATCCGAGACCCTCCTCTGACCTCCGCGGCATTGCATGACACGGGTGCACAAACTTGCATGCAGACAGTACATTCATACACATACAGAAATAAATAAAATTAATAAAAAATATTAAAAAAAAGAATACACACACACACACACACATATAGCTTGAAGGTGGAAATGAGGCCACATGGGAGGAGAAAGGGGTCCAAAGGGAGGTGGGCAGGACAACAGAGACCAGTGAGATGGGAGGAGAAAGACAAATTGGCTTGTTTTCTTCCACGTGGAATCTAGACTCTATATGTATATGTATACATGATAAGAACAGAAGAGGGATGTCTTGGATGTAGAAAGGGGACAAGAGAGGTTAATGGGCAAGTATGAGCAAAATTCAATCACAAATATTTGTGAAAATATAATGAAACCCATATTCAAAATTTTAAAATGAATTCTTTTTTTTTGTGTGTGTATAAGTGCTTTCCCTGCATGTATGTAAGTGTACCTGTATCATGCAATGCTCAGGGAGGCAAGAAGAGGGTGTTGGATCCCTTGGAACTAGAGTTCTGTTGTTATCTGCCATGTGGGTCCTGGGAAGCAAACTCTGGTCCTCTAGAAGAGCAGCAGGTGTTCTTGACCACTGAGCCATCTCTTTAGCCCCATGAAACTCATATTTTGTGCACTGACTAAAATAGTAATAAAAATAGATTACTGGGGGCTGGAGAGATGGCCTAGCTGTTAAAAGCGCTGACTGCTCTTGCAGAGGACCCGGGTTCAATCCCCAGCACCCACGTGGCGGCTGAGAACTTCTTTAACTCCAGTTCCAGGGGAATCTGACACCCTCTTCTGACCACCGAGGCATTGCACCACACGGGTGCACAAACCTACATGCAGACAGTACATTCATACACATACAAAATAAATAAAATAAAAAAAAATAGATTACTGGCCCCATAGCATTTCTAATAGTAAGTCTGGGGTGAGTTGGTTAATTTGCATTTTGTTTTAATTTTATTTATTTATTTATTTATTAAAAAAATTTTTTTTTATTAATTTTTTTTTATTTTTTATTTCTGTATGTGTACGAATGTACTGTCTGCATGCGAGTCTGTGCACCCGTGTCGTGCAATGCCGCGGAGTTCAGAAGTGGGTGTCGGATTCCCCTGGAGCTGGAGTTCTCCTGGAATTGGAGTTTCAGACGGTTCTCGGCCGCCATGTGGGTGCTGGGGATCGAACCCGGGTCCTCTGTAAGAGCAGTCGGCACTCTTAACCGCTAGGCCATCTCTCCAGCCCCNAAAAAAAAACTCTAGTTCCAGGGGGAAGCTGACACCCTCTTCGGACCAACCGAGGCATTTGCACCACACGGGTGCCAAACACCTACGACATGCAGGACAGTACATTCATACAATACAAAATAAAAAATAAAATAAAAAAAATAGATAACTTCACTACGACTCGGCCCCATAGCATTTCTTTCTAAACTATGTAAGTCTGTCCGCTGGGGTGAGTTGGTTATATGTGCATTTTGTGTTTATAATAAATTTTTTATTTAAGATATATATATTAAAAAAAATTAAAAATTTTTTTTTTAGCTTAATTTTTTTTTTTTATTTTTTTAATTTCTGTATGTGTGAAGTACTGTCTGCAAATGCGAGTGCTGTGCCCCGTGGTCGTGCAAGCCCCGCGGAGTTTTCAGAAGGTGGGGTGTCCGGATTCCCTGGAGCTGGAGTTCTCCTGGAATTGGAAGTTTCAACGTCTTTGCTCTCCGGGCCGCATGGGGGTGCTGGGGATCGACACCCGGTTCCGCTGTAAGAGCCATCGCACCCTTAAAAAAAACCCTAGGACCACTCTCTCCAGCCCCAAGTTTTATTTATTTTTGGTATGTGTCGAATGTAACTGTCTGCATGTAGTTTTGTGCTACCATGTCGTGCAAATGCCGCGGGGCAGACAGAGGGTGTCGGGATTCCCCTGGAACTGGAGTTCTCCTGGAATTGGAGTTTACTAGGATGTTCTCAAGCTCAGCCGCCAGGTGGTGCTGGGGCTCGACCTGGGTGCCCTGCCAAGGACATCCGTGCTACTTAAACCGACGCTTGAGGCCATCTCTCCACCCCCCTAATTTTGCATTTCTAACAGGTTCTCAGGTATTGCTACTACTGCCTCCTCAGATTTCATTGAAAGTAGCTTTCTTTTTCTGGACAAAAAATGATCAGAGTCGGGCGGCTGAGAGATGGCCAAGCAGTTAAGAGCTCCGACTGCCTGCAGAGGACCTGGGTTTGGTACCAGCCCCCACATGGTGGGCTGTGAACCATCTTTAACTTCCAGTTCAGGGGAATCAGAATTCCCTCTCGACCTCTCTCCCGCATTGCACAACGGGGGCACCAACCTACAGCAGACGTACACTATCACATAAAATAATGAAACTAAAAATAAAAAAAATCAGAGTTAAGGGCTTATGAATTTCTAAAGCTGTATGTATTTTAATTTAAGTAAACAATGTAAAACCTTGGCCATACTAATGTTCACATTAAATAATAGCCAACCTAGTTCTGGCTGCTGATTTTGCAAATGCTCCTATGATGTTAATCTTGAAAGAAATTAAATGTAACTGTTAGACTACCTAAACCAGTAATTCTAACAAGAGGTATTTTATGATTTAGTTATTTGTTTTCATGTGGAGTGTAGAAGTTAGGAATCGACTCTACAGCGAGACAAGCCTTATTATTGAGATATAAACCAGGAGGTTATTTTTTCTATCTAATCGGTATCTATCTATTATCTTCTATCTATCTAGCTATATTTTGGATCCTTTGTTTGAGTTTTGGACAATGTGAGACAGAGTCTGCAGGCACAGCACCAGTCTGGCCACTAGAGCTATGCTATGTAGACCAGGCGGCCACGAACTCACAGGGATCCAAACCACATGCCTCTCTGCCTCCCAAGTGTTGGAATTAAGGTGTGTGTGCCCACAACTCCCCTCCCCGTACTCCCCTCCCGGCTTTCCGGAGTTTATTTTTAAAATAGAATAATGTGGCCTGGGCTTGGTGTCGCAACACTTTAAGCCTAGCACTTGGAAGCAGAGGCGGTGGAATCTCTGTGAGTTTCAAGGCCGCGCTGGTTCTACAAAGTGAGCTCCAGGCCAGCCTGGGACTAAAAAGAGAACCCTGTCTCAAAAAGACAAAAAAAAACAAAAAAAAAAATAGAAAAAAAAAAAAAAAAAAAAAAAAAAAAAAAAAATAGAATAATTTTTTTTTATTATTTTAGGGTATCCACCTTAACATTTGCTTTAGATTTGTGGTATGGCTGGGTGTGTTGGCAATGCCTTTCATCCCAGCACTTGGGAGGCAGAGGCAAGCAGATCTTTGTGAGTTTGAGGCCAGCCTGGTCTACATAAGATTTGTATGGTAAATTATACTTTGGCTAGCCTGGAACTCACTGTATAGATGAAGCTGGAACTCACAGAAATCCACCTATCGCAGCCTCTCAAGTTCTGAGATTAAAGGCAGTGTGCCTGCACACCCAGCTAAATTACAGTTGTTCTTGTATCTTATTTTCTTTTCTTTCCTGGGATAGTCAATGTAGACAAAAATTAAATTAACTTCTGAGAATCACCTAAATCCTTAATATATATTTTTTTTTCCTTTTAGGAAAATGAAGCTGTTTTTCTTTTGGATGATAAATTCATAAATGAAATTAATTTACTCTCAGGAAGAACAAAGAAGAAGATTCCTAGTCTTCAGCCTGTGATGAAGGATGCTTTTTTCTTGACGACATCTTGTAATGGTTAAGTAATACCAGTATTTTCAAAAGGCTAGCATACTGTGGTTTATAAGGAACAATGAATAAGGGTCATAGTAAGAGAGTTATGTTAAAAATTGCATCTCGTTTTGAACAGATGCCTGGCTGTCTGGAGTCCTTACTACGGGAGAGATTTTCCTTTGGAACAAAGATCAAGACTGTTTGAAAACTATACAAGTAACTGAAAAGCCTAAAGAAATGATTAAGGCTACAGTAGGTAGGGTTTTTTTTTTTTTTGTAAATTGGTTTGGCTAGAAAAAAAGGATGAAATGTTTTCCTAGTACTATGTTGAAAGTGTATGTATGTATGTATGTATGTATGTATTTACCTACCTACCTACCTACACATTTCTGTCTATTGTATATACTAGAAATTTGGAGAGGTGCCAGTCTGTGGTACCTAGCTAGATTCAGCTTGAAGGAAAAAAAAAATCCAGCATACCTGTTAGTGCTATGATAACTTGTTTCCTTATGTCACATAATAAGTCAGGTTTAGTGGTGCAGGCCTGTAATCCTAAGAGGCCAGGAGACTAAGGCACAAAGATCACAGGCTAAGGATTGCCTGGACTGCAGAGCAAGCCGAAGGCTGGCTTGAACAACTTGGTGAGACCCTGTCTCAAACAAAGGAGTAACAAGAAGGCTGGGAATATACCTCAGTATGAGAGCACTTACCTAGCTCGCACAAGCATTAAGTTTGATCTCTAGTACTTAAAAAAAAAAAAAAAGGAACTTGGTAAATGTACTGTTGCTTGTACTTTTATTATTAATGTTTTAGTTTTGACTTCTGGAATGGTAACACAGTTTGAGTTTCTTATTGCAAGGACAGCTAAACTTGTTAGGCAAACATTCGGGAGGCTGAGGCAGGAAGACTTGAGACCAGCCTGAGCTATATACCGAGTTCCAACTTTGCCTAGGTTACAGAATACCTTGTTTATAAACAAACAACTAAATAAATGGAAAAGAGGGGCTAGAGAGGTGTCTCAGCAGTTAAGAACACTTGCAAGCTCTTGCAGAGAACCTGGGTTTGGTTCCTAGCACCCACATGGCAGCTTAGAACCATCTGTGACTCCAGTTCCAAGGGATCTAATACCTTCTTTCGGCCTCTGCAGGCACCAAGCATGCATATGGTGCACATGCATGCAGCAGGCATAACACTCAGACACATAAAATAAAAATAAATAACTCAGGGGCTGGAGAGATGGCTCAGCGGTTGAGAGCACCAACTTCTCTTGCAGAGGACCTGGGTTCAATTCCCAGCAGCCATGTGGTGGATGAGGACCCTCCTTTGTTTTTTTTTTTTTTTTTTTTTTCCCAACATTTTTTTTTTTTTTTTTTGCTTTTGCATTTCATACCTCATTTTTCCATTCAGTTCAAGGCATATCTCCCTTCCCTCACCCACCACCCCCACCCCAAACCGCGAATCATGCATTCTGCCATGATGGGGACCGCAGCTGTGGCATCCAGGTTCTAGGGAGTTCTGACGTTCTCTTCGACCCCGCCGCAGCACGTATGCGGTACACCAACTGCATGCAGTACAGTACATTCATACACAAAAAAAATAATTAATACCTGGTCTATAGGGGAGTCTCCAGGAAGTGGGGCTCAGGAGACCTGCTCGAAAATACCAAAAATAGAAAAATAAAAAATAAATTCAGCGTGTGGTTGTAACACTAAAAAAAAAATTTTTTTTTTAATATTTTTTACAAAATTATTATTTTATAGTGTATGAATGTACTGTCTGCATGTAGGTCGGTGCACCTTGTGTCGTACAATTCCTTGGAGGTCGGAAGAGGGCATAGGATTTGCCCCTGTGGAAAATGGAGTTAAAGACGGTTACCTGCAGGCCGCCATGTGGTGGCTGGGGATTGAACACCGGGTCCTCTGCAAGAGCCAGTCGGTGCTCTTATGCTAGGCCATTCTCTTCAGCCCGGTTGGTGTACACTTTTAATCCTAGGCACTTGGGAGGCAGAGGCCATGTGGATCTTTGTGAGTTTCAAGGCCAGCCTGGTTCTACAGAGTGAGTTCCAGGACAGCTGGGGCTACAGGGAGGACCCCTGTCTTGAAAAAGACAAAAAAAAAAACAAAAAAAAAAAAAATTAAGAAAAAACTCAAAATTTAAATTAAAAAGAAAAAAAGTGCATTCTTTGGAAATTCAGACTTTGGAAGTCTGATATTTTTTATTTTGTTTTAACCAGCAAGCTCATTGAGACTGTACTTATATGTAGCCGAAAATGGGAAAAGAGTTCTGCTTATTACCTCTGCTGGCTGCATATTTCTATGGGAATATTTGGAACTGAAGAGTATTTTATCTTCTAAAAGCCTCTTGTTGCTGGGTCAGTGGTCCCAGATCGTACCTGAAGAAGCTGGTCTTTTGCCATCCACCAAAGATAAAGAAGCTGCAGTGAATGCTGTTTTTTATAAATATGAGGTAAAAACACCCAAATGAGACGTGGGAGCAGAGATCTTGCAGTAGTGTAAGAAGACCAACCCCGTCTTAGAAGCTGTTTGGTCAAGAGTATGATAGCACTCCTGTTTGTCAGTGCCTGTCACCGTGGGGAAACAGATATTTTCTGTTCTTGGATCGGTTTTTTAACAATAGTTTCAAGGGGCTAGTAACAGATCGCTCCAGCGGTTCAGGGCACCCAAACTGCTTCTAGCAGAGATACCCGGTTCCAGGGGAATTCCAACACCCTCTTCGGCTCGCCTCAGCATTGCATGACATGTGCACTCACACACATGCGATAGTACTCACTTGTACACATAAAAAAATAAAAAATAGTTTAAAATAAAATATTATTTTACACAATTAACAATACAGTTGTATCAATCTCAACCCTTGGGAAGGAAGGCTAGAGGATTGCTTCAACTGTGAGGCCGGCCTTGATTACATAGCAAGACCTTCTCTTATACAAGTAAACAAAATAGAGTGTGTGTATGTGTTATTATACTTAATAAACTAGAACTGGTGATGTTAAGTAAGCCATTTAATTCTCGGGCTATAGTAGACTTTATTAAAAATAAAAATTTTAAGCAGGCGTGGTGGTGCATGCCTTAATCCTAGAACTTGGGAGGCAGAGGCAGGCAGATCTTTGTGAGTTCAAGGCCAGCCTGGTCTACAG
Organism: Rhizomys pruinosus; assembly: GCA_009823505.1. NCBI lineage: Eukaryota > Metazoa > Chordata > Mammalia > Rodentia > Spalacidae > Rhizomys > Rhizomys pruinosus. The sequence goes on from VZQC01011699.1 coordinate 1,704,794, forward strand.
AGTGAGTTCCAGGACAGCTGGGGCTACAGGGAGACCCTGTCTCGAAAAGACCAAAAAATAAAATAAAATACAATAAATAAATAAAAAATTTAAATAGCTGCTTGATTTTATGTATGGATTAACATCTGTTACTTAATCCATTTTTCCTAGAAATTGCATTTGGGCCAGGCGTGGTGGCGCACGCCTTCAATCCCAGCACTCGGGAGGCAGAGTGGGTGGATCTCTGTGAGTTCAAGGCCAGCCTGGTCTACAGAGCGAGCTCCAGGCCAGCTGGGACTAAAGGGAGACTCTGTCTCAAAAAGACTGAAAAAAAAAAAAAAAAAAATTGCATTTGGAAGTCAGGGTTGGTAGGGCGTGTCTGTGATCTCAGCATGCTGGAGGTGGTGCAGGATGATCAGGAAGCAGACAGTCCTGGGCTTGGTGAGAGCCTGTCAAAAAAAAAAATTGTATTTTGAATTTTATTGCTCCCTTCCAGTGAGGTGATACTCTAAAATAAATAAATAAAACTATAAAAGAAGAGGAAAAATAACCTTATAGAAATCTTGCCAGTCATAGTAAACTTTAGACAGTATTTCTATATCTTTATGAGATGGCTTATAGTAATTCCATACCCGTGTATATTATGTAATAGTCAAATCAGGGAAATAAACATTTCCATGTTGTCAAGCCTTAATACTATTAATGTGCTGGGACTTTCCATTTGCTTTAAGTCACTTTAATCACCTTGGTGATCAGTACTCGCCTTGCTATGATGTAGGAACTCCAGAACAAATTACTCTCATTAGACTTGAGAGCAGTGTGAATCTCCTAAAGCGCAGCGTAGTAGCAGGTGCGTGCTTAGCATGCTCAAGGCTCTGTTTATCTCCTGAGCCCAGAAGGAGCCCCATAAACTCCACAGCCTGATTTCCATTTGGGACTTGCTTCTGACGAAGGAAAATTACTTAGTCTTTAGCTTATTGTTAAAACTAAAAATAGGAGCTGGAGAGATGGCTCAGCATTTAAGAGCACCAACTGCTCTTGCAGAGGACCCGGGTTTGATTCCCAGCACCCACACAGCAGATAAGAACCATTTTTAAGCCGGGCATGGTGGTGCATGCCTTTAATCCTAGCACTTGGGAGGCAGAGGCAGGTCGATCTCTGTGAATTCAAGGCCAGCCTGGTCTACACAGTGAGTTCCAGGCCAGCTGGGACTAAAGGGAGACCCTGTCTCAAAAGACCAACAAAAAAAAAGACTAAAAATATAAGCAGGGTCCTCATATTTATCATTTATTTTATATGTAATGACAAATATATTTGTGTATTTTTCATCTCTTGATTTGTTTTCAGATTAATTTATACTAAAGTATATTAAATTTATCTGCAGCTATTTGGTGACTGCTGCCTGTGTTCATTTACTTTTTATTCTGGAGAATGCCTGAAGTTAACATTTCTAGCAATTCGGTGGCATGAGAAAATAATCACATCTGTAAGGTGAGGTTAACATTTCCTTTTCTCTTTATTTTTTACTTAAAATCATTGTTTCTTTGTTTATTTTTGTCTTTTTTTGAGACAGGGTCTCCCTGTAGCTCCAGCTGGCCTGGAACTCACCATGTAGACAAAGCTGGCCTTGAACTCACAGAGGTCTGCCTGCCTCTGCCTCCCAAGTGCTGGGATCAAAGGCATGTGCCACCATACTCAGCTTAAAATCATTGTTATTTGGCATTTAGACATTTCAGGTTTTTAGATACTAATTTCATCTTTTTAGGCTTTAAAGATTTTTTTTCTACCTTTGAATTTTAAATCTTTAATCTAGCAAGTTTCTCTCTCTCTTTTTTTTTGCTTTCTTTTCTTGAAAGGGAGAATATGCACAAGATAGCAGTTTGTAGTTTTATCTGTTTTGATATAAAAACAATTATGGAGAGTTGGCTCAGCAGTTAAGAGAGCACTGGCTGCTCTTGCAGAGAACCTGGGTTCAGATCCCAGGACCCGGAAGGCAGCTATGCATCTATAACTCTAGCTTAGGGGTATACGATGCTCTCTTCTGACCACCTTGGGCACTGCACTACACACGTGCACCTATACACATGCAGCAAGTACACCCATACATATAAATAAATAAATAAATAAATAAATAAACAAAAAACAAAAAAATTATTTTAGAAACTATTTGGCTCTCTTCCTGTAAGTGGCCTAAGGTGACCTGCGAAAATTGTTCACTATTCTCTTGATCCAGAAAACCCTACAAAATCATGCAAACCAAGGGGTTCAAATCTTCCTGTTCACTTTAAGAACACCCATGAAACTGCCCAGGTCACCAAGGGTATGCATATCCAGAAAGCCACCAAGTATCTGAAAGACGTCACTTTAAAGAAGCAGTGTGTGCCATTCTGGCGGTACAATGGTGGAGTTGGTAGGTGTGCCCAGGCCAAACAGTGGGGCTGAACACAAGGTCGGTGGCCCAAAGAGTGCTGAATTTTTGCTGCACATGCTTAAAAATGCAGAGAGCAGTGCTGAACGTAAGGGTTTAGAGTAGACTCTCAAGTCATTGAGCATAACCAGGTGAGCAAATCACCCAAGATGCACTGCAGAATTTATAGAGCTCATGGTCCGATTAACCCATACATGAGCTCCCCACGCCGTATTGAAATGATCTTCACTGAAAAGGAACAAATTGTTCCTAAACCCGAAGAGGAGGTTACCCAGAAGAAACTGAAGAAACAAAACTTATGGCAAGGGAATAGATTGAGCATAAAATAAATGCATATAAGAGGGAAAAAAAAAATATTTGAAATTTAAAGGAGCAAAAATATTTGTGTTTACTATTAATACCTTTGAAATTTTCATATATTTTTGTTTTGTTTAGAGACATAGTCTCTCCCTGGCTGGCCTGGAACTCCATATATAGACCAGTGTGGCCTTGAACTCAGAGATCCACCTGCCTTTGCCTCTCGAGTATTGGGATGCTCCACCAATCCTGGCCTCAAGGGATTTTTTTTTGTTCTTTTTTATAGTAAAATGTTCTTTATTCTAAGTTCCATAAAATAGAGCAAAATATATTTTACAAAAAATATTTACAATGTGTATGTAAGACTTAGTAAGGTGTGATTTTAATGAATTTTTTATGTTAACAGTATTTTGTTATTTACATAAAGTAAAATGAACATCTTTAGTTTCCAAGAAGTTTGATAAATATGTACACCAACATGATTATCACTCAGAAGAAATGTAAAAATTTATAAAATCTACCAAGTTCTGCTTCCCTACTTTTTTCTTATTAATGTTTATTAATTATGCAAAGTGACACTTCATTATGACATTTATGTAATGAATCATGTTCATCTTCCTATTGCCCTAACTCATTTCCCTTCCCTACCCTTTTCCTATAAAAATATTTGCTGTTATGGGGGCTGGAGAGATGGCCTAGCAGTTAAGAACACCGACCGCTCTTACAGAGGACCGGGGTTCAATCCCCAGCACCCGCTCTTACAGAGGACTGGGATTCAATGCCCAGCACCCACATGACGGCCGAGAACCGTCTGAAACTCCAATTCCAGGAGAACTCCAGTTCCAAGGGAATCCGACACCCTCTTCTGACCTCCGTGGCATTTCACGACACGGGCGCACAAACCTGCATGCAGACAGTACATTCATATACATACAGAAATAAATAAAAATTAAAAAATTTAAAAAAAAATTGCTGTTATGTAAAAATACTTAAACATTCATTTGAAATAGGTATATTTGAGCCGGGCGTGGTGGCACACGACTTTAATCCTAGCACTTGGGAGGCAGAGGCAGGCAGATCTTTGTGAGTTCAAGGCCAGCCTGGTCTACAGAGTGAATTCCAGGACAGCTGGGGCTACAGGGAGACCCTGTCTCGAAAAGACCAAAAAAAAGAAATAGGTATATTTGAAATGGGTTGATTATTCCTGGAATATGACTGTACTTAGAAAACTCTACAGCTGGGCATGGTGGCACATGCCTTTAATCCTAGCACTTGGGAGGCAGAGGCAGGCAGATCTTTGTGAGTTCAAGGCCAGCCTGGTCTATATGGCGAGTTCCAGGACAGCTGGAGCTACAGGGAAACCTGTCTCAAAAAGACCAAAAAAAATAAAAAAAAAAAAAAAAAAAAAAAAAAAAAAAAAAAAAGAGAAAACTCTTAACACTGAACCAGATTGGCAGTTACTGAATAGTCACTGAGAGGTCCACATTACATATAGGTTTATCTAAATCCTTTTAATTTTTTGTAATGAAGTATATATCACTTTAAAATTACTATGCACACTTGGTGTGAAGCACTGCTGCAGTCTCTGCTACTTGGGAGGCAGGAAGGTCAATTAAGCTCAGGAGTTAAAGGTCTATCTGGGCAATATAGTGAGACCTCATCTCTAAAACAAACAAAAATAGCAAAAAATAAAAGTTACTAATCCTTCTATTTTCAGTTCTTTTATTGCTTTCTTAGGTCACTTCCTTTCCACGTTCACTGGGCTCAGCAGGAATGCCTTCTGTGTAGCCTAACTCCTAAATGTGAGGCAGTAAAGTTGAAGGGTGCTCTGATCTCTGCCTTCTCAAGAGACGGCCTGACTCTGGCAGTGACTCTTAATCAGAAAGACCCAAAGGTCAGTAAATAACATTTGTCTTTGTCTTGAAAGGTAATCTTATAAAAGAGAATTTACGGGGCTGGAGAGATGGTTCAGTGGTTAAGAGCACTGGTTCTTCTTACAGAAGACCCGGGTTCAAATCCCAGCACCCACATGGCAGCTAACAACTGTCTGTAACTCTTCTGTCCTTCTCAGGTATTGCACAACATGGGTGCACTTAAACACATGCGGACATACCACTCATACACATGAAATAAAAATGAAGAAAAAAAATGTTTTTAAAAAAAGCTATATTAAAAAAAAAAAACATTAAAAAAAAAAGAATTTACTCCAGTTTTGAGATTTGTTTTTCTGGAAGATAGAGTTTTTTCTCCCTTACTACTGTTTTATAATCTTCTTTGTTCTTTTTGAGAGAGGGTCTCCCTGTAGCCCCAGCTGTCCTAGAACTCACTGTGTAGACCAGGTTAGTCTTGAAGTCACAGAGATCCACCCACCTCTGCCTCCCAAGTGCTGGAATTAAAGGCGTCACCACACCTGGCCTTTATCTGTTGTAATTCTCTAAAGTTCTTAAGTAGAAACAAAAAGCTGGAGATGTCTGTAATCCCAGCACTCTACAAGCTGAGGCAAGAAGAGTTAAGTTCCAGGTTAGCCTGGTCCTCATAGTTTGGGACTTCATGGCAAAACCCTGTCTCAAAACAAAAGAAAGTAAAAAGAAAACAATGTGAAGGAAGATAAAAGAAAAGGAGGAAATGACAGGAAAGAGCAGTGGTGCTTGTATAATAGTTGCAGTTATTTGCAAGGCTGGGGTGGGAAGATTTTAAGTTCAAGGCTAGCATGAACAGGGTAAAAAGTGTGAAGGGCTGTCAGTATTATCTGACAAATTGAGAAAGAGTACTGAGATGTTTATTAATATAGTAATAGATATTCTGGCCTCGATAGTTATAATACATATAGTAAAATCAATGATTTTGCCAGTTGTGGTGGTACAGGTTTGTTGTCCCAGTGCTTGGGAGGCAGAGGCAAGTGGATCTCTGTGAGTTCAAGGCCAGCCTGGTCTACATAGTGAGTTCCAAGAACAGGGAGATACTGTTTCAAAAAGACCAAAAAGGAAAAAAAGAAAAAAAAAAAATCTGTGGTTTTGTGGTCTTTTTGTTTTTTCCATCTAGGCAACTCAAGTATTATTCGTAAACACATTGAATTTTGTTACTGTCTGTGGCAGCCTTAAAGGATGTAGCAATAAGAATCCTGTGCTTCCAGCTGCGCTCACCAGGTAAGAATATGCGTGTCTTTTTTTCTTTCTTTCTTTCTTCCTTTCTTTCTTTCTTTCTTTCTTTCTTTCTTTCTTTCTTTCTTTCTTTCTTTCTTTCTTTCTTTCTTTCTTTCTTTCTTTTTCTTTCCTTCCTTCCTTCCTTCCTTCCTTCCTTCCTTCTCTTTCTCTTTTCTTTCTTTCTTTTCTTTCTCTCTTTCTCTTTCTTTCTTTCTTTCTTTCTTTCTTTCTTTCTTTCTTTCTTTCTTTCTTTCTTTCTTTCTTTCTTTCTTTCTTTCTTTCT
>VZQC01011699.1:1714901-1747397 GCA_009823505.1 Rhizomys pruinosus
TTTGTTTTCTTTTTTCTTTGTTTTTTGAGTAGTTTATATATTCTGGAAATCAATGCTTTGTCAGATGTATCTGCAGTGAAGGTTTCCTCCCACTCTGTGGGATTTCTCTTCACTTCCTTGATTGTTTCTTTTGATGTACAGAAGCTTTTGAGTTTGATGAGGTCCCATTTGTCAATTGTCGACCTTAATTCTTGTGCAGCTGCTGTCTGATTTAGGAAGTCTTTTCCTACGCCTATGTCTTGTAGTCTGCTGCCAACTTTTTCTTCTATCACCTTCAGAGTTTGGGGTTTCACGTTGAGGTCTTTGATCCATCTGGAGTTGACTTTTGTACAGGGTGAGAGGTAGGGGTTTAATTTCATTCTTCTACAAGTGGTGATCCAGTTTTGCCAACACCACTTGCTGAAGATGCTGTCTTTTCTCCATTGTGTCTTCTTGGCCCCCTTGTCAAATATAAGATGGCTGAAATTGTATATGCTCAAGTTTGGATCTTTAGTTTTGTTCCATTGGTCAACAGGTCTGTTTTTGTGCCAGTACCAAGCTGTTTTTATGACTATAGCCCTGTAGTATAGTTTGAAGTCTGGTATAGAGATTCCCCCCTGTATTGTTCTTTTCACTCAGGGTTGTTTTGGCTATTCAGGATCTTTTGGCGCTAAATAAATTTCTAATTGGACTATTGTTGGAGGAGATACCTCTGAGTAAGCTCTTTTTTTTTTTTTTTCCTATGTGTATGAGTGTACTGTCTGCATGTAGGTTTGTGCACCTGTGTCGTGCAATGCCGTGGAGGTCAGAAAAGGGTGTCGGATTCCCCTGGAACTGGAGTTCTCCTGGAATTGAAGTTACAGACGGTTCTTAGCTGCCATGTGGGTGCTGGGGATCAAACCCAGGTCCTCTGCAAGAGCAGTCGGTGCTCTTAACTGCTAGGCTATCTCTCCAGCCTGAGTAAGCTCTTTTTTATGGAAGTAAATTTCACAAATTTATTATTTTTATTTTATGTGTTTTAGTGTATTGCCTGCATATGTTATGCAGTACCTGTGGAGATCAAAAGAAGGTGCCGTATCCCCAGGGACTAGAGTTTTGGATGGTTGTTAGCTGCCACGTGGTTGCTGGGAATTAAACCTGGGTCCTCTGAAAGAGCAGGCACTGCTCTTAACTACTGAGCCCTCTCTCTAGTCCCAAGTTTATGAAATTTTTGTTGATCATTGTCTACTATACATTTTTACTTTTTTATTAGGATATTTCTTACAGAATAATGGATTTCATTATGACAGTTTCATATATGCATCTAACACATTTTGCTGCTATTTGTTCGTGTGTGTGTGTGTGTGTGTGTGTGTGTGTGTGTGTGTGTATTTCACTTTTGCTTGGAACAGTCTGTAATAAATTGTTAAAGTCAGGTGGGCATGGTGACATATGCCTTCAATCCCAGCACTCGGGAGGTAGAGGCAGGCAGATCTCTAAGTTTAAAGCCAACCTGGTCTACATAGTGTGTTCCAGGCCAGCTGAGGCTACAAGGCGACCCTGTCTCAAAAAAGACTAAAGAAAACAAAACAAAACAAAAACCGCTGTCAAAGATAATGTAGAGTCCTTTCTAAACATGTCTCTGGTTCTTCCTAGGTCATACTGGGTAAGTGACATCAGCTGGACGCACGATAGTCTTTTTCTGGCTTGTGTGTTAGAACGTGGCTCCCTGGTTTTATTGACCTGCCTAGGTGAACTGCTAACGTTAATCACATTTGGTTGTTCTGTTGAATTTGGGCCAGCTGAATTCATTCCTCTTCATCCACTAATAACATACAGGTAAGAATAACATACAGGTAAGAATAACATACAGGTAAGAATAACATACAGGTAAGAATAACATATGCCGGGTATGGTAGTGCATGCTTTAATTCCGGCACTCGGGAGGCAGAGGCAGGTGGATCTCTGAGTTCAAGGCCAGCCTGATCTACAGAGTGAGTTCCAGGACAGCTGAGACTAAAGGGGGACCCTGTCTCAAAAATACCAAAAAAAAAAATAACATATAGGTAACACACTGGAATTGTTTTATCTACAGGAGTTATTTTCTTTGGTGATTAATTTTACTATGTATTTCTTTACAATATTTCTTTTTTNCTCTTTTCTTTCTCTTTCCTTCCTTCCTTTCTCTTTCTTTTCTTTCTTTCCTACCTTCCTTTCCTTCCTGCCTTCCTTTCTCCTTTCTTTTTTTCTTTCTTTCTTTCTCTCTCTCTCTTTCTTCTTTCTCTCTCTCTTTCCCTCCCTTCCTTCCTTCCTTCCTTTCTCTTTCTTTTCTTTCTTTTCTTTCTTTTCTTTCTTTTCTTTCTTTTCTTTCTTGACAAGGTCTCTCAGGGACCCCAGCTGTCCTGGAACTCACTATGTAGACCAGGCTGGCCTTGAACTCACTGGCTCTTGCTCTGCCTCTTAAGTGTAGTAAGTGCCACCACACTTGGCTTAACATGGATATTTCTAAGTAGGGCTTTTATTTTCTTTCCAATAATTTAAGAAGCTTAAGGCTCTAATAATTCCATAAATATATAACTTTAATAAAGAATGCAAACTTCTGGGGGCTGGAGAGATGGCTCAGCGATTAAGAGTGCTGACTGCTCTTGGAGAGGACCTGGGTTCGATTTCCAGCACCCACATGGTAGCTAAGAAACATCTTTAAGCTGGGTGTGGTGGCGCATGCCTTTAATCCCACCACTCAGGAGGCAGAGGCAGGTGGATCTCTGTGAGTTCAAGGCCACCCTGGTCTACATAGTGAGTTTCAGGCCAGCTGGGGCTACAGGGAGACCCTTCATCAAAAAAAGAATGCAACTTATTTTCAGCATTTCTATGTGATAAATTCTGTAACTTTATTTTTTGTTTGTTTGTTTATTTATTTATTTATTTATTCATTCATTCATTCATTCATTCATTCTTTGTAAGAATGGGTCTTCCTGTAGCCTCAGGTGGCCTGAAACTCATTATGTAGATCAGAACTCACAGAGAGCCATGTGTCTCTGCTTCCTGAGTGCTGGCACTAAAGGTGTGCACCACCACACCCAGCCCTGAAAGTTGCTTTATAAAAGGAAAGTCTTTCCAGGCATGGTTGCACACGCCTTTAATTCTAGCACTTGGGAGGCAGAGGCAGTCGGATCTTTGTGAGTTCAAGCCAGCCTGGTCTACAGAGTGAGTTCAAGCCAGCCTGGTCTACAGGGAGACGCTGTCTCGAAAAACCAAAAAAAAAGAAAAAAAAAAAGGAAAGTTTTAAATACGTCAAGGGAAGGGTTCGATGGAATAGAAAGTACACAGAGATCATTTCTTTTTTCATTGTTTTTCATGTCTTCCTAGGAACAGAATCATGAGTAGGTAAAGCAATACTTGGCTTAGTTTTGGAGAGGTTAAAATGAAAAAGGCCTGGATAGGTGAGAGGATTATTTCCTCAGGGAGGCTGGGTGTTTATAGCCTATTTATTTATTTATTTATTTATTTATTTATTTATTTATTTATTTATTTATTTTGAGACAGGGTCTCCCTTTAGTCCTAGCTGGCCTGGAGCTTGCTCTGTAGACCAGGCTGACTCTGAACTCACGGAGATCTGCCTGCCTCTGCCTCCTGAGTGCTGGGATCAAAGGCATGTGCCACCATGCCTGGTACTAAAGACAGTTCTTAGCCACCATGTAGGTGCTGGGAATTGCAAGAGCAGTCAGTGCTCTTAACCACTGAGCCATTGCTCCAGCCCCATAACCTTTAAACATGTGCCATCAGTGGTGGGAGCTACCAGTAAGATGTGCAGGAATAGGGAGTACAAAGGTTTCTTCTTGAGCCCCTCACTTCTTTTTTTTTTTTTTTTAATTTTTTTTTTTTAATTTTAATTTATTTATGTATGTGTATGAGTGTACTTTCTGCATGTAGGTTTGTGCACCCGTGTCGTGCAATGCCACGGAGGTCAGAAGAGGGTGTCGGATTCCTCTGGAACTTGAGTTCTCCTGGAATTGGAGCCTCAGACAGTTCTCGGCCACCATGTGGGTGCGGGGGATTGAACCCTGGTCCTCTGTAAGAGCGGTCGGCGCTCTTAACCGCTAGGCCATCTCTCCAGCCCCGTGCCCCTCACTTCTTCTGTTCCGAGCGCGTTCTGTGCCAGTGTATGATTTTCCTGTGTTCTCGGGTCATCTCCATTTTCTTTTCCTCCACAACGGTTCCTTTTCAAGGCTGGTGCTGGTCTCAGCTTGCTGCTCTCTTTGACTTACTATGTCTGTCATTTTCATGATGGAGGGAGCTGTTCTTTGTTCTAGTGACTTGTTAATGTTAATTGCCAGGAATTAAGTAATAAGGGACACAGCTCTGGGAAGAGGCAGTGTGCTGCTGAGCGGGGCTCTGCTGAGCTGGGCTCTTAAGCTCCAGGCAGGGTCTCAAAATCTGTTCTTCAGTCTTGGTTATGGACTCCAGTAAATTGTATTCATTATGATTAAAAAGTGAGTGACTAATTAGCTCAACTCTGGGAAGTATTTAATTTTCTGAGTTGCTTACAAATCTAAATAAATTTCTTTTTTCCTTTTTTTCTTTATTTAAAGGATTCTACAATATAAGAGCACAATCGTTTTCAGATCACATTGATGTTGCTCAGTTTGCCATACAATTAGGTAATTGGTGCTAACATCCACAGATGAGGGATACCATTTATCCTTTGTTTTTCTGGGACTGTGTTACTTCACTCAGCATGATATCTTCTAGCTCCAACCATTTATCTGCAAAGTTCATGATGTCATCTTTCTTTACCACTGCATAGAACTCCATTGTGTAGATGTACCACATTTTCTCTATCCACTCCTCAGTTGAGGGGCACTTGGGTTGGTTCCAGCTCCTTGCTGTTGTGAAGAGAGTTGCAATAAACATGGCTGTACACGTATCTCTATGATAAGATGAGTCTTTTTGGTACATACCCAGGAGTCAGGTGGCAAGTTCATTCCAAGTCTTCAACTTCTCCAAGTTCTCCACACTGCTTTCCAATAGTGGCTGTACCAGTTTACATTCCCACCAGCAGTGGATGAGTGTTCCCCTTTCCCCACGACCTCTCCAGCACTTGGTATCATTTGTTTTCTTGATCCTAACCAGTCTTATTGGAGTAAGATGATATCTTAAAGTGGTTTTAATTTGCNGTCTCCCTGCAGCCCCCCCAGCTGGCTGGCTGGCCCTGCGAATCCTCACTATGTAGCAGAGGCTAGCAATCCCACGAGTGTCACAAAAAAAGGACAGAAGGTCTGCAGTGAAAAGATGTGTGAAGTGGATTAGTCGATATAAGTTGGATGGAACTAGAAGATAAGAACAATGGATAAGGGTTCAAATCATTCCTCTGATTCCTTTGCCTATAGTAATCATACTATTATTTTTCTTCCTCCCTCTTCCTCCTTTCTCTACCTTTCTTCCTTTTTCTTCATTTTTGGAGATAGCGCTCTCCATATAGGCACCAGCTGGACTGGAAATTATTATGTAGGCAGGCTGGTCTTGAACTCCAACCAACAAATCAACCCCCCCCCCAGAGATCTGTGCTTCCTTATTAATGTGCTGGGACCACACCCTGCACAATCTTCTTTAAAGTTAGTTTTTTTTTTTTTTTTTTTGTTTTTCGAGCAGGGTCTCCCCTGTAGCCCCAGTGCTTGGAACTCCTCTGTAAGACCAGGCTGGCGCTTGTGAATCTCAAAGATCCGACTGCCTCTGCCTCCCGTCATAGTACTCAGATAAAGCAGTGCCACCCACCGCCGGCTATACGTTTACAGTTTTTTTTTTTTTTCTTTTTGAAAAAAAATTTATTTTTATTGGAACTCATCTGAACATCAGATATACCTGGTGTTGGTTAGCAAGAACCGTTTGTACACTTGATATTGATGGTGCCAAAACCAAAACAGTGACTGGACATGATGGGCAGAGAAGATGGTTGAGAACAAAAACCTATGTCAATTTCTTGGCTTTGTTGTAGAGGGAATCCACTACTTTACTCATGTTCTGAATTGTCTCCAGAGCAGCTTCGTAAGTTTTATCTACTGGGGGTTCATCAAAAATAATCAGGACACCCTCCCCCTGGTCCAAAATCCCATGAAACTTCTTGTCAAGAATCATCTGTGATAATTTCCTTTCTACCTCTGCCTTGGAGAGTTTGATGAGACTAGATATGTGTTCAATCTGTACTCGGGAAAAAGGCTCAATGACTCGGATCAGATTCTGTTCCAGTAAGTTATCATACAACTTGGCCAAATGGGTGCTGATGATTGGGTCATCCCAGAGCTCTGCCCGGTAGTCTGTCAGGGCCTTTTCAAAATCTGCCAGCGATCTGTTCTTGCTAGCCTGAGCCACACATTTTAATGCTTCTGTCTGCCTCCCTGCATACCGAAGTGCAAGCTTTCCGCTCACCAGAGCCTGGACATCTTCTGGGGTGTTGAGCATGATTTTGCACAGCAACATGTACTTCAGAGATGTGATGGCCTTGGGGCTATCAATGGAGTCATAGCCCTCAAATGCCTCATAGAAGTATGAGTATGCGGTTTTCCAGTCCTTCTCCTCTGCTGCATGGATAATACCTGACTGCATGTCCAAGGTGGCCTGCAATTTAGGGGGGCAGTAGATGGCATTTGCTGTTGTTCGAGCAGAGGTTAAGGCAGCTCGAGCTTTCGGCAGATTACCCAGAGCATGGTATGTTTTGCTTTCTAAAAGCTGTACTTCCACCAAAAGGGCTTTGTCATCCATCTTTTTCAACTCCCGCAGCAGCTGCGAACCCAAGTGTAATGCTTCCTGGTACCTCTTGGTATCAAAGTACAAAGACACCAGTCTTGCCTCCAATGCTTGGCGTAAGAAAGTCCTTTTCTCTGATTTGGCCCATTCAATGCACTCTAAACACAGCTCTACCTCCTGCCCTGTAGCCGCTTCCATATCAAGAAACAGATCAAGAAGAGATCGAACCAGACGGGCTCCTTTAGCCTTACTGATGGAATTTAAGAAAGGCTGTACATACTTCAGGAGTCCTCCAAGCTCAGCAGCTTGTCCAGTCTTCGCCAGGAGAGACCCCAGTTCAAGAGTGCTCTGCTCTTTGACCTGCACTGCCTCCTCATCATTTTCCTGAATGTCTCGTTTCACGATGGAGTGGAGGATGTCGATAGAGGCCTCCCGGTCGGTGCTGAGTAGAGACTGGGCTCTCTGGAACTCCACCACCGCTGCGGCCGCCATCTTAGCGCTCTCACACCGTCCCCGGCCGCGGCCTAAAGTTACAGTTTTAAGGGAATGGTGATGCATGCCTTTAATCCCAGCACTGGGAGGCAAAGGCAGGTGGATCTGTCTGTGTATTAATTTCCAGGCCAGCTGGCCCTACGAAGACCCTTTCTTAAAAAAAAAAAAAAAAAAAAGGAGGGTAGTGGCTACTGGAAAGATAGCTGAATGGTTAAAAGCACTGTCTACTCTTGCAGAGAACCCAGGTTAAATTCCCTGCACCCACATGGCAGCTAACAACAATCTGTAACTCCAGTTTCAGGGGAATTTGATGCCTTCTTCTGACCTCCCAGGGCATTGCAAGACACAGGTGCACTTACATACAGGCAAGCAATACACTCAAACACATAAAATAAAAAAACAATAAAATATTTTTTTTAAAAATTTAAAATCAGGGCTGGAGAGATGGCTCAGTTGTTAAGAGTGCTGACTGCTCTTGTAGAGGACCCAGGTTCAATTTCCAGCACCCACGTGGTAGCTAAGAGCCATCTTTAAGCTGGGCATGGTGGTGCATACCTTTAATCCTAGCACTCGGGAGGTAGAGCAAGTAGATCTCTGTGAGTTCAAGGCCAGCCTGGTCTACAGAGAGAGTTCCACGACAGCTGGGACTACAGGGATACCCTATCTCAAAAAGACCCCCCCCCCAAAAAAAAAATTTATATCACATTCCACACTCCTTTTGAGTTGAGGGTTGGCCCCGCGTAGTAATTAAAAAAAAATTATATTGTAGCCTGGCGTGCTGGCGCATGCCTTTAATCTTAGCACTTGGGAGGCAGAAGCAGATGGATCTTTGTGAGTTCAAGGCCAGCCTGGTCTACAGAGTGAGTTCCAGGACAGCTGGAACTACAGGGAGACCCTGTCTCGAAAATACCAAAAAAAAAAAAAATTATATCGCATTTATAATAATGTTAGTTTTTCTTAATATAAATTACTAGCTGGGTGTGGTTGTGCAAGTGTTTAATCCCAGCACTTGGGAGGCAAAGGCAAGTGAATCTCTGGGAGTTCAAGGCCAGCCTGGTATATGTAGGGAGTTCCAGGACAACTGGGACTGCAGGAAGACACTGTCTCAAAAATACAAAAAAAAAAAAAAAACGATGCGTTACACAAAACGTGCTATTTACTATTTTGGTCATTTTATTTAGTAGAGTCCTTTTTATTTATTTATTTATTTTTTTGGTCTTTTCGAGACAGGGTCTCCCTGTAGCCCCAGCTGTCCTGGAACTCACTCTGTAGACCAGGCTGGCCTTGAACTCACAAAGATCCGCCTGCCTCTGCCTCCCAAGTGCCAGGATTAAAGGCGTGCGTCACCACGCCCGGCTTAGAATATAATTTCATCTCTGAATTTTGCCTTTTGCTTTCTTTGAGTCTGTCATCTCAGTGTCTGTTTCTTATTATTTATAGTTTTCTTCTATTTCTTTTTGTGGCTTAATCCTGGTGAACATTGTGACTATGTAAGTTTAAGTTATTTAAGTATTCAGTAGTACAGAGAATTTATCTTTGGTATAAAAGATAATAAAACACGGCATTTATTGTTTTAAAGGTTAGCACTGAGATTGGTTGAGAACTCAGAATCAACAAGTTTCCCCAAAGGACAAAAATATTAGTAATGGAATATAAATTTAGCCATATTTTAATTTGAATTGTAGCACTTTGACTTTGTGGTCAGATGAATCAGGATTCATATACTGCATTTTTTACTCTCTCCCAGTTGCTTAAGTGAGCACAGTGTTCTTTGAGCCTCTGGTTCTTTTCATGTGACATGAGGGTGGTGATAATTATTTTCTGGGTTTGATGGAATGAAGATTATAAATCATTATAGGTAGTTCTCCTAGAAAATAAGTGCTGAGTAAATATTCCTTGTTCATTGTACTGTATGTAGTAAGATGTATAGAGAGCTTTTTTTTTTTTTTGTCTTTTTGAGACAGGGTCTCCCTTCCAGCTGGCCTGGAACTTGCTCTGTAGACCAGGCTGGCTTTGAACTTACAGAGATCCACCCTGCCTCTGCCTCTGCCTCTGCCTCTGCCTCTGCCTCCCAAGTGCTAGGATTAAAGGCATGTGCTACCATGCCTGGCTATGAGAGAGCTATTTTTTAATAGAAAAAAATGGAACGTAACATTGAAATTTAGCAGTCTATAGAGAGGAAACTGAAGTGGGTGTGTCCTTGATTATGCTTCCCGAAAATAATAAATATTTTTAATTCTATGCATGTGCCTTTGTGTGGGTGTATGCGTGTGAGTGGAGATGCTGGCGGAAGCTAGAGCAATTAGATCCTTCTGGAACTGGAGTTTCAGGGAGCTGTGAACTACCTGATGTGGGTGGTCTTCTGAACTTGGGTCTTCTGGAAGAGCAACAAGGTCTCTTAACTGCTGAGCCATCTCTCTAGCCCATAATAGTATTTCCCTTATAGGGTTTTGTTTGTTTTGTTTATTTAGCCCTGGCTGGTCTGGAACTCATTATGTAGACTAAGCTGGCCTCACTCTTAGAGATTTGCCTGCTTCTGCGTCCTGAGTACTGGGATTAAAGGCCTGTATCACTATACTGCTCAGTGCTTGATTTTTTTTTTTTTTTTTNGATAGCCTGGAGCTCACTCTGTAAACCAGGCTGGCTTTGAACTCACAAAGATCCGCCTGCCTCTGCCTCCCAAGTGCTAGGATTAGTTCTTTAATCAACTGTGAGTTTTCTGTGAGTTCAAAGCCATCCTGTTCTATATAGTGTTCCAGGCCATCTAGGACTATGGGGAGACCCTGTCTCAAAAAGACAAAACAACAACAACAACAAAAAAAATCAACTAAACTACTGTTGACCATTTAGCTAATGAAAAATGATCTATACTTGGCATATGTGTATCCTTATTTATAGTTTGTATAGTGCTAGGGACCAGACCCAGGGCCTTGCACGTGGTAGGCAAGCACTCTATTACCAGATCTCCCAAATCTGTATTTTAAGTTTTCTAGCTAGAAAAAATTTACAATATATTTGATAACCTGTCTCCTTTTATATTTATAAGGACTTAATTCACAGTCATATTACATAATCAGAATTAGATATGTCATTATAATACATGTATCTATCTGTATGTAGGAAACAATTTTTATTTTCTCAGCACATTTTTTTTATGTGTATGAATATACTGTCTGCATGTAGGTTTGTGCATCCGTGTCGTGCAGTGCTGCAGAGGTCAGAAGAGGGTGTCAGATTCCCCTGGAATCGGAGTTACAGACGGTTCTCAGCCGCCATGTGGGTGCTGGTGATCGAACCCAGGTCTTCTGCAAGAGCAGTTGGTACTCTTAACTGCTAGGTCATCTCTCCAGCCCCCCCACCTTTTTTTTTGAGATGGGGTCTCCCTATAGCCCCAGCTGGCCCGGAACTCACTGTGTAGACTAGGCTGGCTCTGAACTTACAGAGATCCACCTGCTTCTGCCTTCTGAGTGCTGGGACAAATATATATTTTTTATATTTTGTTTATGTGTATGAGTGTATTTCCTGAATGTGTTTAAGTGCAATCCTGTCATGCAGTGCCCAAGGAGGTCAGAAGAATGCTTCTGATCCCCTGGAACTAGAGTTATTTACAGTTGTCAGCCACCATTCGGGTGCTGGGAATTGAATCCAGGTCCTCTGCAAGAGTAGTCAGTGGTCTTAACAGCTGAGCATTCTCTCCAGCCCCACAAATTTAATTTTAAACTAATAAAACTTTACTCACTATTATTCATTCCAAATGGCCTTCTATGTTTCCTTTTTCCTCCTTGTAACAGTTATACTAATAGATCATAATTAAATTATTTTATGTATATTTGAGAATTTAAAGAAGGAAAGTCAGCTACTTTACTCTTTTTTTGATGTTTTAAAATTTTATTATCTTTTAAATTATTTCATGTGTATGAATGTATTGGCTGCATGTGTGTAAGTGCACCTGTGTCATGCAATGCCTGTGGAGGTCACATCCCCCAGAACTAGCTTTATAGATGGTTGTTAGCCACTATGTGGTTGCCTCGACTCAAACCTAAGTCCTCTGCAAGAGCAACCAGTGCTCTCAACCACTGAGGCACATCTCCAACCACCAATTCTTTAGTAGCAATAGTAAGGTACTCTAATTCTTTTCTGAAATATGTTGCATACAGATTAAAAATAAAACACAATAAATGCTACAGTTCAGGAAAAAGTTTTGGAAACATGTAAATACATATGGTTTGATCACTGTGTTATATTTCCTGGAAGATATCCATTTAATATTTCCGTGTTTCATCTGCTTTCTCATCATTCTTTATGTTTACTTTGTCTTTTCTTTGGAATTATATGATTTTTTTCTTTTAAGGTCATTCTCTTACTGATTCTTGAATTTTAATGTTTGTTTAGACCACAGCAGTTTATATTTCAAGATTCAAACAATTCTGTAGATTCATCAGCTTCTGACGGTGATCCTCTGAGACAGAGGTTCTCTGTGAAAGCACACTCACGACTGCCCTACCTTGTCGTTTCTGACGGATACATGGTCACAACTCTTCGATTTCTTGATAACCAGTCCCCAACAGTGTTCATGAGATCACTGCTACTTGATTCGACTCACAGGCTTGAGAAAACATACCAAAATACAGTGTTGTCTAAGGTAAGGTACCTTTTCTAAAAATTGTCCCCCGTTCCTTGAGAGGGTTGTTTGTTTGTTTTGGGTCTTTTTTTTTTTTTTTTTTAACAGGGTTTTCCTGTAACTCCCAGTTGGAGTTGGCCTGAGCCTCACTATAGACTAGGCTGGCTTTGAACTAACAGAGTTTTGTCTGCCTCTGCCTCTGAAGTGCTGAGACTAAAGGCATGCGTCATCACACCCTGCTTCCTTTAGAGTTAAAACGATATTGACAGACATAAAACTGTATGTCTTTTAGTTCTCTACAGTTGATAATGGAATTTTTTTTTTTTTTTTGGTCTTTTTGAGACAGGGTCTCCCTGGAGCCCCAGCTGTCCTGGAATTCGCTCTGTAGACCAGGCTGTCCTTGAACTCAAAAAGATCCGCCTGCCTCCGCCTCCCAAGTGCTAGGATTAAAGGCATGCACCACCACACCTGGCTCTTTTTGTCTTTTTTTTTTTGGATAATAGAATTTTTAACTGCACGTTACAGAATTGCAGATAAAAGTTTGGTCTTGGACATCTTTTGTCTTTTTCTCTGTAGCCAAAAGACAAAGGGCTGAATTTGAGATCACTGGATTCCTTAAGGTCCAGCCTGTTGAAGCATCAAGGAAATGAAAGTTCAGTGCATTGCACTGTCCCCAGATTTTTACAGGCAGAAGAAATGATGAAATTAAATGAACAAACAGATTTTCAGGTACATTAGTACATATCAACTTTATTCTAAGAAATCCATTTTGGTTTGTTAAAGGGAACAGATTGAGAGCAGCACAGTGATTGTATGATTCTATGCATAAGGCTTCAGTAGTACTGAGTATCATTTTCCCCTTACATTTAGGATTTTGAAGAAGAAACTAAGGAATATGAACAGTTTCCAGACAACTCATTTCCTTTTTGTAACCAAAAAAATGACCCGCTGTATAGCATGGTCAAGGAAGGAAGACTGGAATTTGCATCTATGTTTGATACGGTTCATGCAAAGGATGATTCCAGCAAGACAGACAGAACCACCGCAGAGCTTCATTCTATCCAAAAACAGCTGCTTGCAGCATGGAGTATAGGCATTTCAAAAAACGTAACAGAAAAAAAGTTAATGTTAAATTACACAGTAGTCTGTATCACTCATTTTTTCTATGTTCTTCAGTTTATAAAGTGCCCTTTCCCCAAATTGGACCTTTTTTTAAGCAAGAGCCTGAAGCATAATGCATGGATACTTTGTATTTTTCAACTTTTTCATCAATGTTTATCGATCCACTATTGGGATATGAGGTCCAGACAAGATATGGGGCATTTGATAAAGCTCACCTCAAATACTGTAAAACTTTTGCTGACTCAGCAACAGAAGAATCAGTTATTCTCAGAGAAACTTTTAGCCTGTTTTTCTTTACTCAGAATGGTAGCTGACAATTTAAATGGCATATACAATCTTCATCCTGAAGTTATTTCAGCATCAGCTGATGGAAGTAGAACAGCAGAGCAAGACTCCTTGATGCTG
Organism: Rhizomys pruinosus; assembly: GCA_009823505.1. NCBI lineage: Eukaryota > Metazoa > Chordata > Mammalia > Rodentia > Spalacidae > Rhizomys > Rhizomys pruinosus. Next base: position 1,728,244 of record VZQC01011699.1, read on the forward strand.
CCTATTTTTCAGATGCTTCAAGGCAGTAGTTCTCGGGAAGGTTGGTCTTGGGAGTTAGACTTAAAGCTTCCCCCTCAGTTCACAAGCCTTGTTCAAAAGCCAAGTCACAGGTACATTTACTAATTTTATTATTAAAACGCCATTAGATTTCTTATGCCATTGTAATAAGAAATGAATAATCAATAGTTTTTAGTTTATTTTAAAGGTCATTAAGGTATTAGTACTAATCACAGAATATTTTTATTTAGTTTTTTTTTGGTCTTTTTATTTGAGACAGGGTCTCCCTGTAGCTCTGGCTGTCCTGGAACTCACTTAGACCAGGCTGGCCTTGAACTCACAGAGATCCGTGTGTCTCTGCCTCCCAAGTGCTAGGACTAAAGGCGTGCGCCACCACGCCCGGCATTTATTTATTTCTGTATGTGTATCAACGTACTGTCTGCAAGCAAGTTTGTGCACCCGTGTCGTGCAATGCCGCGGAGGTCAGAAGAGGGTCTCGGATTCCCCTGGAACTGGAGTTCTCCTGGAATTGGAGTTTCACACGGTTCTCGGCTGCTATGTGGGTGCTGGGGATCGAACCCGGGTCCTCTGCAAGAGCGGTCGGTGCTCTTAACCGCTAGGCCATCTCTCCAGCCCAGAACATTTTTTAATATTTTTTTATTTAAACATTTTTTGTTTATTATTTTTAGATTATGTGTACGGGTGTCTTGCAGTGCCTGCAGAGGTGGGTCAGAAGAAAGCATCAGATCTCCTGGAACTGGAGTTATGAAGTGTTGTTAACTGCCTCGTGCGTGTTGGGAATTGAACCCAGTTTCTATGCAAGAGCAGCCAGTACTCTTAACCACTGAGCTATCTCTCCAGCCCCCTTATTTATTATTTTTATTTTATGTTTATGAGTGTTTTGCTTGCATGTATGTAAGTGCACTGTGTTCATGCAATGCCACGCAGAGGCCAAAAGAGGGTGTTAAAGTCCCTGAAATGGAGTTACAGATGATTGGATTTGTGTGTGTGTGTGTGTGTGTGTGTGTGTGTGTGTGTGTGTCTCCCTGTAGCCCTAGCTGTCCTGGAACTTACTTTGTAGACCAGGCTGGCCTTGAGCTCACAAAGATTTGCCTGCCTCTGCCTCCCAAGTGCTAGGATTAAAGGTGTGCACCACCACGCCTGGCACAGATGATTGTTAGCCACCATGTGGTGCTGGCAGTTGAACCTGGTCCTCTGCAAAAACAGCTGGTGCTCTTAACCACCGACCCATCCCTCAGCCCCTAAAATACGTTATTTAAAAAAAGTTTTGCTGGGCATGGTGGCACATGCCTTTAATTCCAGCACTTGGGAAGGGAGGCAGAGGCAGGTGGATCTCTGTGAGTTGAAGGCCAGCCTGGTCTACATAGTGAGTTCCAGGACAGCTAGGGCTACAGAGAGATGCTGTCTCAAAAAGACCCCCCCCAAAAAAAAAAATTTAAGTCATTGCATGACACAGTGCTCTTATATACATTCAGGCAATATACTTGTACACATAAAATAAAAATAAGAAATAAAAAATTTAATACCTGATATTATATAGCATTTTATTTCTGATATTAGAATCTCTGTATCTAATTTTAATTTGTCCATTAAAAATTGTTTTGGGATTTTCCCATGTGCTATATATAGCACACATGTTTTTAGCCTTGGGCAGCCATGGTGTTGTAAAAGTACATAATAAAAGTTAAGTACTTAATAAAAAATGTGTATAGGTGCTAAAGCATTAGTGAGGACCTTATGATGCATATTATATGTATTTGTCAGATTCTGATCATTAACTCATATCAGTGCAGAATAAGAAAAAAAATGGGTATAAAGAACACTAAACTCATTACTCATGAAATTTGGTTTTGATGATTACTCAATTTTGTATACAGATTGATTGCTCTCTGGAGAATATTGTACAAAAAAACTGTGTGGTATCAAGCACAAATATGCCAAAGTATTCTGGAAGGTGACAAACAGTTAACTGAAAATATGAAACATGAAGTGTCTGTTGTCGAGACCCTGTTGTGCCAACTACAGACTAACTTACAGATGGCTGGAGATAGCTTAAGTCAAGCCTTAGAACTTAAACCTATCAATGGTCAGTATCCTAGAAACAATTTCTGACTTTTTGAGTATGTGAATTAACTGAGTTTTGATTTTTTTAAAGTATTTTTTTTAATTAATTTATTTTTTTATGTGTATGAATGTGCTGCCTGCATGTAGGTTTGTGCACCCGAGTTGTGCAATGCCGCGGAGGTCAGAAGAGGGTGTCAGATTCTCCTGGAGCTGGAGTTAAAGACGGTTCTCAGCTGCCACATGGGTGCTCGGGATCGAACCCGGGTCCTCTGCAAGAGCAGTCGGAGCTCTTAACCATTAGGCCATCTCTCCAGCCCCCCCTTTTTTTTAAGTATTTTTTTTAATCAGCTTTGATTTTTTTTTTAATTGGTTTCAATTACTGTTTTTTTTTTTTTTTTCAGAATTTCTGAATTTCTGACCAAGATATATCCACTGAATTTTATTTTTATTTACTTATTTATTTTTTATTTTTATTTATCTTTTAAAAAATTTTATTTAATTTTATATGTGTATGAGTGTACTGTCTGCATGTAGGTTTGTGCACCCGTTTCGTTCAATGCCGCAGAGGTCAGAAGAGGGTCTCGGATTCCCCTGGAACTGGAGTTCTCCTGGAATTGGAGTTATAGACAGTTCTCAGCCGCCATGTGGGTGCTGGGGATTGAACCCGGGTCCTCTGCAAGAGCAGTTAGTGCTCTTAATCACTAGGCTATCTCTCCAGCCCCCCACTGAATTTTAAAACAAAGTAAATGTTTATAAAGTTATGTATAGAGCCAGGTGTGGTGGCACATGCCTTTAGTCTTAGCACTTGGGAGGCAGAGGCAGGCGGATCTTTGTGAGTTCAAGGCCAGCCTGGTCTATAGAGGGAGTTCCAGGACAGCTGGGGCTACAGGGAGACCCTGTCTCGAAAAGACCAAATAAATAAATAAATAAATAAATAAATAAATAAATAAATAAGTAAAGTTATGTATAGAAAAGTGTGACTAATTATTGAAATTTTCCTAGGTGAAGAATGGTTCCTATTAGGATCATATGAAAAATCAGTTCATCTGTGGAAGAAGGCTTTACATGAAACCCAGAAGAAAGGTAAGGGATTTTAAAAATACATGTACAAAGAAAAGAAATAAAAAAATTTAAAAAAGACATGTACCAGTTTATTGGTAAGAACATAAAATTGGGCCAGGCGTGGTGGCGCACGCCTTTAATCCTAGCACTTGGGAGGCAGAGACAGGCGGATCTTTTTGAGTTCAAGGCCAGCCTGGTCTACAATGTGAGTTCCAGGACAGCTGGGGCTACAGGGAGACCCTGTCTTGAAAAGACCAAAAAAAAAAAAAAAGAACATAAAATTGGGCTGGAGAGATAGCCTAGCGGTTAAGAGCACCCACATGCTGGCTGAGAACCGTCTGTAACTCCAATTCCAGGAGAACTCCAGTTCCAGGGGAATCCAACACCCTCTCTGACCTCCGCAGCATTGCAGGACATGGGTGCACAAACCTACATGCAGACAGTACACTCATACACAGACAAAAATAAATAAAATTAAAAAAAAAATCAGTCTAAAAAAAAAAACAAAACTTCCTGCAGAGCTTGACAGCCAGGTGTGGTCGTGTACACCTTTAATCCCAGTACTTGGGAGGCAGGCAGAAGTAGGTGGATCTCTGTGATTTCAAGACCAGCCTGGTCTATATAGCGAATTCCAGGTCAGTTGGGCTTAGAGGGAGATGCTAGTCTCAAAAAGACCAAAAAGCAAAAAAAAAGTTAGAATTTAGAGTTTTCACAATATTTTAATGTCCAAATAGGATACATATTATAGGGAATTTGACTGTCACAAATACTGTATTTAACATGAATTTTTTTTTTTTTTAGTCTTTTTGAGACAGGGTCTTCCCGTGGCCCCAGCTGGCCTGAATTCACTATGTAGACCAGGCTGGCCTTCGTCTCACAGATCCACCTGCCTCTGCCTCCAAAGTGTGGGATTAAAAGGGTGTACCACCATGCCCAGCTTAAAATAGTTCTTTTTTTTTGGTCTTTTTGAGACAGGGTCTCCCTGTAACCCCTGTCCTGGAACTCACTCTGTAGACCAGGCTGGCCTTGAACTCACAAAGATCCACCTGCCTCTGCCTCCCGAGTGCTAGGACTAAAGGCGTGCGCCACCACGCCCGGCAAAACCTTCACTAAGAATTGTTCCAGTGATCTCTGGTTAAGTTTTCTGTCCCGTCCCCCCCCCCCCCCCCCCCCGCTTCTTGGTGAGTCTGTAGTTGATTGTTAATGGACAGAAATGAAATGTAGATCCTAAACAATTTTTCCCATTTAAGGCACCATAAATATTGAAATGGGAAACTGTAAATCAAGTATTTCAACACTTTTGTATAGACAGAGAATCATGGAGCTCAGGTTTCTTGCCCTTAAGAGATTTAAGTTTTCTGTTAAACATATTGTTGGGTTAAGTATGATTTGCATGGAGTTTTTGATAATGATAGAAAGCTCTAGATTCCAGGGGCTGGAGAGATGGCCTAGTGGTTAAGAGCACCGACTGCTCTTGCAGAGGAACCAGGTTCGATCCCCAGCACCCACATGGCGGCTGAGAACCGTCTCTAGCTCCAATTCAAGGAGAACTCCAGTTCCAGGGGAATCTGACACCCTCTTCTGACCTCCACGGCACTGCACGACATGGGTGCACAACTTTCTACATGCAGACAGTACATTCATATAAATAAATAAATAAATATTTAAAAAAAATAATAAAAATAAAAATAAAAAAAAAAAGCTCTAGATTCCAGAAACTGACAATATGATACAGGGCTGAGGGTAAGACTGAAATGACAAAGATTTTTAAAAATCTTTTTAGACATGGTCTCCCTGTAGCTCCTGCAGTCCTGGAACTCACTATGTAGACCAGGCTAGCCTTAAACTCACAGAGATCTGCATGCCTCTGCCTCCTGAGTGCTGGGATCTTTAGCTGCTGACCCTGCACTTAACCCTGATTTCGGCGACTGACTGGTCAAATGGATGCACCATTCAGCACATTTATTTTCTGACTTCTATAGCTTTGTATACTTCATTTCTTCATCTGTTTCATATTGATTGCTTTCTATAGGCCCAGCACTAAAGAGAACTGATTAACAACCCTTCACCAAAAAAAAAAAAAACCAAAAAAACCCAAAAACCCAAAACCCCAAAACCTAAAAAAACCTTCCCCTTGTTATTCACAATCACTTTATGGTGGGTACTCAAGAGCACAGATGACCACTTCACACACTCTGAGGCTAAGCTGCAGTGATTAGGCCTAGGGAAAGCCTGGAGGGGATGACGTTTAAAGTTGAGCCAGTTAAGACAGTGGGGATGGTTTAATAGAGGATTCAGCATTCCAGAAACCAAAGGCCTGAGAAACTGTAACAGTTGGACAAAGTACAGATTGTTTAGAAGTAGAACATGGGATTCATGTTTATAAATTGTTGACACCTTGGTGAGATGTTTACTGAGAACAGATAATGAAGGAAGGTCTTACATAGAAGGTCTTACATAGAGTGACAAGGAATTAAGATTTTTATCCTGAGTTCTGAGATTAAAGGCAGGTTCTACCAAGTATGCCCAGCCAGTATTCCTGCTCTGTTTTGTTTTTGTTTTTCTGTTTGTTTTTTTTTCTTTTGAGACAGGTTCTCCCTGTATCCCCATCTGTCCTGGAACTTGCCACATATACCAGCCTGGCCTTGAACTCAGAGATCTGCCTGCCTCTGCCTCTCAAGTACTAAGATTAAAGGCATGCACTGCCATGCCTGCCTCTGCCTCTCAAGTACTAAGATTAAAGGCATGCACTACCATTGCCTGGCCTGACCTGTTTTAAAATCTTTTTTGAAGCATAAAACATGCAAAAATTTATACATCATAATTGTATATCTTGATGAATTTCACAAGTATCACACTTGTCTATCTAGCAGTAGCCAAAGAACACTGCTTTGCTAACAAGCTTTTAAGCTTTATTCTTTTCTGTTTCAGGAGGAAGAAGGACATGCTTTCTTCAGATACGTTATTACCTTTCTCTCTTATATTGCTACCTCTATAGCTATAATTTAAATGATGCTCAAGGATTATGTGATTACCTAGTAAGAGAAATACTGAGATGGTCCCAGTTACCTGTAAAAGAAAGTAAAGATCATTCAGGTATGTTTATTAAAGTGCAGTGTATTTTATTTATTTATTGTTTATTATTTTATTTTATTTCGTTTTATTTATTTTATTTTATTATTTTATTTGAGACAGGGTCTTGGTGTGTAGCTGTTATATATGCAGCCCCAATCTGGTGTTAGACACATGGGAATCCTCCTGCCTCAGCCTCCTGAATCCTGGGATTATAGACATATGCTACCAAACTGGCTTAATATTGTTAATTTGTATTTATGGTTGAGATAAGAACTTGCTTATACATATAGTTGTCCTGCCTCTACAGTGACTAAGTTATGCTGTGTTGGATTTTAGACTGTCAGTTTCTCAATAGCTTATAGCCATTTATTGAGATAGATCTAAGAAACTAAAGTTACTTCTTTCAAGGAATCAAAGAAGGAAGCATGTCACATGTTCCCTGTTTGCATTTTCTTGATTCATTGAGTTTCTTGTATATTCTGGATGTTAATCTTCAGTCAGGTGACTAGCTGGCAGAGGTTCTTTCCCACTTGGGGCTTCCTCTTCACTTGATTGATTGTTTTCTTTGCTTTTTAGTTTTATGAGATCTGACTTGGCAGTTGTTGACCTTAATTCCTGAGTGAATGAATTCCTATCAAGGAAGTTCTTTCCTGTACGTATTTCATGTAGGATGCTGCCTATGTTTTCTTCCAGCAGTGTCAGTGTTTCAGGTTTCATATTGAGGTCTCTAATCCATTTGGAGTTGATTTTTGTGCAGGGTGATAGATATGGTTCTAATATCATTCTTCTACATGTAGGTATCTGGTTTTCCTGACTTTCCTCCAGTGTGTATTTTTGGCATCTCTATCAAATATCATATGGTTATAATTATGTGTGCTTTGGTTTGGGTCTTCTGTCCTACTCCTTGTTTGTTTTGGGGGACAGTGTCTCACTGTATACCCCTGACTACTCTGGAACTCACTATGTAGACTAGGCTTACTTTGTTGTTTTTTTTTTTTTTTTTTTTTTTTTTTTTTTTTTTTTTTTTTTTTTTTTTTTTTATTTTTTTTTTTTTTTTTTTTTTTTTTTTTTTTTTTTTTTGTTTTGTTTTTGTTTTTTTTTTTAATGTGTATGAAATGAATGTACTGACTGCATGTAGGTTTGTGCACCCGTGTCGTGCAATGCCTTGGATGTCAGAGGAAGGCGTCGGATTCCCCTGGAACTGGAGCCAAAGAGGGTTCTCAGCTGCCATGTGGGTGCTGGGGATCGAACCCGGGTCCTCTGCAAGAGCAGTAGGTGCTCTTAACCGCTAGGCCATCTTTCCAGCCCCAGACTAGGCTTACTTTGAACTCACAGAGTTCCACCAGCCTCTAACTCCCTAGTGCTGGAATTAAAAATGTGCACCTGCATATTCAGCTTTTATTTGTTTATGTCCCAGAACCATGCTGCTTTTATTACTATAGCTCTGTAATAAAGCTTGGAATCTGATATGCTAATCTCACCAGTGTTACTCTTTTTGCTCAGGATTGCTTTGACTATCTGAAATCTTTTGTGCTTCCATATCAACTATAGGATATTTTTTCTATGTCTGAATGTCATGGAGATTTTGATTGAGATTATGTTGAATCTGTAAATTGCTTTTGGTAGGATGGTCATTTTCAGTGTTAGTTCTGTCAGTTCAGCAGCATGGAAGGTCTTTTCATCTTCTAGTGTCTTCCTCAGTCTCTTCAGAGATTTAAAGTTTTCATTGTGGAGAACTTTTTGCCTCCTTGGTTAGGTTTCTTCCTCGATTCTTCCCCCCCTGAGGCCATTGTGATGGGAATGTTTCCACGATCTCTTTCCTAGCATGTTTGTATGTTGTATATTTAAAGGCTTCTGATTTTCATAAGTTGATTTTGTGTCTTGCCGCTTTGCTGAAAGTGTTGATAATTTCTAAAAGTTTTCTGGTGAAATTTTTGTGTTCACTTATATATCATATTATGTTTATCAGGGCTATTGGCTTAAGGTTCTCGTTTGTGGTTGTGTCTTTATCTGTATTTAGCATTAGAGTTGGATTTATTGGTACAGAGGTGAGGTATTACCTGGCTTTATTGAAGAAGTTTGGAAGCTTTCCTTTTGTTTCTATTTTTTGGAATAATTTGAGAAATATTGGTTGTACTTCTTTGTTTTATGTTTTGGGGCAGGGTCTGCCCATAGCCTCAGATGGCCAGGAACTTGCTATATAGAACAGACTGGCCTCAATCTCACAGAGATCTGGCTGCCTTTGCTTCCTGAGTGCTGGGATTAAATGTGTATGCCACCATGTCTGACTTTGTAGTTCTTTGAAAGTCCGGTAGAGGGCTGGAGAGATAGCCTAGCGTTTAAGAGCACCGACGCTCTTGCAGAGGACCCGGGTTCGATCCCCAGCACCCACATGGCGGCTAAGAACCGTCTGTAACTCCAATTCCAGGAGAACTCCAGTTCCAGGGGAATCCGAGACCCTCTTCTGACCTCCGCGGCATTGCACGACACGGGTGCACAAACCTGCATGCAGACAATACATTCATACACATAAAAAAATAAATAAAAATTAAAAAAAGAAAAGATCTGCCTGCCTCTGCCTTTAAGTGGTTTATTTGTACTCTCTGATTTATTTTTGGCTTATGTGTTATGAATGTTTTGTGTACATTTATATAAGTGCATTAAATGTGTGCAAAAAAATAAAAATAAAATAAAATAAAATAAAATAAATGTGTTCAATACCCACAGAGGCCAGAACAGACCATCAGATCCCTGGGACTAGAGTTATAGATGGTTGTTAACTATTACGTGGATGCTGGGAACTGAACTTGGGTCTTTTGTAGAGCATCAAGTCCTTGCTCCTAATGACTGAGACATCTCTCTAGCCACTTAAGTATTTTTTAATATAACAATGACTTTATTATTTTTAATTTATTTTTATTATTAAAATGATTTGTATAGGCATATGTATATCTGTGTGTGGTATATACATGTGAGTGGAGGTGCCCACAGAGAGGTGCCCACAGAGTCCAGAAGAGTTCATTGGAAAGGGAGTTACAGGCAGTTGTGAGCAACCTGATGTGGGTTTTGGAAACCAAACTTAGGTCCTCTGGAAGAGCAGAAGTACTCTTTTTTTAATTTTTAATTTTTTTTTAATTTTTTTTTAATTTTTTTTCTTTAGTCCCAGCTGGCCTAGAGCTTACTATGTAGACCAGGCTGGCCTTGAACTCACGTAGATCTGCCTGCCTCGGGGCTGGAGAGAAAGCCTAGCGGTTAAGAGCACCGACTGCTCTTGCAGAGGACCCGGGTTCGATCCCCAGCACCCACATGGCGGTTAAGAACCGTCTATAACTCCAATTCCAGGAGAACTCCAGTTCCAGGGGAATCTGAGACCCTCTTCTGACCTCCGCAGCATTGCACGACACGGGTGCACAAACCTACATGCAGACAGTACATTCATACACATATAAAAATAAATAAAAATTAAAAAAAGAAAAGATCTGCCTGCCTCTGCCTTTAAGTGGTTTATTTGTACTCTCTGATTTATTTTTGGCTTATGTGTTATGAATGTTTTGTGTACATTTATATAAGTGCATTAAATGTGTGCAAAAAAATAAAAATAAAATAAAATAAAATAAAATAAATGTGTTCAATACCCACAGAGGCCAGAACAGACCATCAGATCCCTGGGACTAGAGTTATAGATGGTTGTTAACTATTACGTGGATGCTGGGAACTGAACTTGGGTCTTTTGTAGAGCATCAAGTCCTTGCTCCTAATGACTGAGACATCTCTCTAGCCACTTAAGTATTTTTTAATATAACAATGACTTTATTATTTTTAATTTATTTTTATTATTAAAATGATTTGTATAGGCATATGTATATCTGTGTGTGGTATATACATGTGAGTGGAGGTGCCCACAGAGAGGTGCCCACAGAGTCCAGAAGAGTTCATTGGAAAGGGAGTTACAGGCAGTTGTGAGCAACCTGATGTGGGTTTTGGAAACCAAACTTAGGTCCTCTGGAAGAGCAGAAGTACTCTTTTTTTAATTTTTAATTTTTTTTTAATTTTTTTTTAATTTTTTTTCTGTAGCCCCAGCTGTCCTAGAATTCACTCTGTCGACCAGGCTGGCCTTGAACTCACAAAGATCCGCCTGCTTCTGCCTCTCAAGTGCTAGGATTAAAGGCGTGCGCCACCATGCCTGGCTTATTTTATTTATTTTTTTTATGTGTGTGAATGTACTGTCTGCAAGTAGGTTTGTGTACCTGTGTCGTGCAATGCCTCAGAGGTCAGAAGAGGGTGTCAGATTCCCCTGGAACTGGAGTTAAAAATGGTTCTTAGCTGTCATGTGGGTGCTGGGGATTGAACCCAGGTCCTCTGCAAGAGCAGTCGGCACTCTTAACTGCTAGACCATCTCTCCAGCCCTGGAAGAGAAGTACTCTTAACCACTGAGTCCCCCTTTCTGATATTTTAAATATAAGCATTTAGAGCACTAAGATCCTTCTTAGGACTGCTTTTAGTGTGTTTTTGTTGTTGTTGTTGTTGTTGTTTGTTTGTTTTACCATATTTTTTTATTTCTTTGACTCAGTCATCATTCAGTAATATGTTGTTTAATCACCAGTTTATGTAATTTCTACAAATTCCTTTGCTATTGATTTCATGCTTTAGTGGATTGTGGTCAGATATGATACATGGAATGATTTCAGTTTTTCTGGTTGTTGAGATATGTTTTGGGTCCCATATGTGGTCTGTTTTATAGACTTTGGCATTTGGGTGGAACATTCTGTAGATATTTATTAGGTCCATTTGATATACAATATCGTTTAATTGTGATGTTCTCTATTTTTATCTACTGGAGAAAAGTGGGGCATTGAAGTCACCTACTATTACTGAGTTGGTGTTAATCTGGGTGCGCCAGAGTTTGGTTCATACATGTTTGGGATTGTAATGACTTCTTGGTTAGTTGCTCCCTTGATCAGAATGAAGTCTCCTTTTTATTAGGACAGCAACCCCAGCTTGTTTCTCGCCCCATTGCTCCCTGTGTTGAATGGAAGCTTTTATGGTTACCCAAACTTGGTTTTAGATCGGGTATGAGGAATTTGTAGGTCAGTCCTTCATGTGTTTGTTGTTGATTTTTGATTGGAGAGACTGGCTTGATTCCAATTGAGTGATACCTGAACAGTATACAGATATGGCTCCTGGCTGGGTCTGAGTGGTGCCCAGGTAAGGGATCTGTGGCAGACTCACTGATAGTGTGTGAGTGAGATTCCTGATTGGGCCTGCTCAGGCTCATTCAGATAGCTTATGTGCACATGGGTGTGACTAGATGGCATGTCGGGGTGGTGCAGGCAGAGGTCTGGGGGTGCATACAGTTGGCTCCCTCTCAGGTCTGACTCCAGATGCCTTGGGTGCATAGGAGGCAGGGTATGTGTGGATCTGAGGGACTCTGCTAGTGAATGACTCTGGATGGGTCTAGGGGTGTGTAGGTTGTGATGGTGTGGTTCTTGGAGAATTTACCTGGCTGACATACATTCGTGTGGGACTCTGGCTGGGCATGGGCTTTTTTTTTTTGTCTTTTCGAGACAGGGTCTCCCTGTAGCCCCAGCTGTCCTGAAACTCACTCTGTAGACCAGGCTGGCCTTGAACTCACAAAGATCCGCCTGCCTCAGCCTCCCGAGTGCTGGGATTAAAGGCTTGCGCCACCATGCCTGGCAAGGGCCTGGGCTTTTTTGATACTTTGGTCAGAATCTCTTGGTCATTTTGCTATTATTCCTTAGATTCTGAGAAGTTTCATTGTGAGTTTACAGTCACTGGAAATGTGCATCCTGAGGCAGCGGTGAGAGTTGTCCAGTGCATGGCACGTTTCATGGCAGCCTATTTTACCAATCAGCCGCTCTGCATTCTGCCACCTCACAGTGTGAATGTTCTTCCTCCACTTCACATTAAAACAGGTAATATGACAAATGAGTAATGTTCATCCTTGCTTTTTGCACACAGTATCCAAAGCTGTATTCATCAATCATTATCCTATGAAAGTTACACTGTTCTGGTTTGTAGGAGGTGCTCATAGGCGGGCTGTTACTCTCCTGGATTAAAGCCAGGCCAGATGGGAATCTTTTTTTTTTTTTTTCTTTTTCTTTATGTAATCTTGCTATTTTTGTTTTATGTATATGAGAGTGTTGCCTGCATGTGTGTAAGTACACCCCTGTCTCGCAATGTCCCTGGAGGTCAGAAGAGGTTATTGGATTTCCTGGAACTGGCGTTACGGATGGTTGTTAGTTACCATGTAGGTGCTGGGAATCAAACCAGTTCTCTGGAAGAACAGCAAGCATTCTTTCTTCCCCCCCTTTTTTTTTCTTTTGGTCTTTTTTTGAGACAGGGTCCTCTCTGTAGAGCAGGCTGGACTTGAACCTAAAGAGATGCACCTGCCCTCTGCCTTCCCAGTGCTGAGATTAAAGGCTAGCGCAATAAATAAGTGTTCTGAAACCACTGAGCCATCTCGTTAGCCCCCCAGACTGGAAAATCTTGTTATTTACTCAGGGACTAGCAAAAAGCCACACTTGCTACTTTTTTCTTCAGTTGTTACTCAGGCTTGTCGCCAACTCCTGGACCTATGGGTACCTTAGTCTCCTGCATAGCTGAGACTATAGGTGTGAGCTGGTATTTACAACTCACACTAACCAGCACTTCCACCTTTCCCTCTTATAGCCTTTTCTTCCGCTTCCTTCCTTCCTTATTTTTTTTAATTTCATGTATAATACTCTTGTTTATTAGTACTTATATGAAAATATATGCATATTTCTGACAAGTTCACAGTAGCTGCATATATATATAATTATAAGATATAATAATTTTTTTGTTTTTTTTAATTTTTTTTTTAAAAGATCCTGAGAGTCCAGAAGTAGCTGTATATTATGGCCCAGTATATATTAATGTACATTGTTATCTAATATAAATGTTGCATTAAACAATTTACCTTTATAAAAAAACCAATTTACCTTTATTTTGTATAATGTACTTTGTATGTTCATTTTGTTTCTCTTTAAAGAATGTTGGTATTTGATTCATAGCCCATTTAAGGCTAGGCAAATTTTTCAGTATTAACAAAAGTGTTATAGAAGATATTATTTTTTCATTTTGTATGTACCTTCACTGTTGTACTTTGAAAACAGTAACTGAAGAGATTGAATATTCCTTGTACAGAGGCATGCGGCTGGTTACATGTTTGCATTTTTGTGGTATCACTGTTTTTAATTTACTCACAGAGCATTGCCTACGACTTATTCCTCTGCAACACTCTAAGGTGGCTAGTTTTGTTAGAGATCAGAATCTCTCAAATGTATGGACAGTCGAATATGCCCTTGAATTATTATTTATTGGTGGGCTGATTCCAGAGGCTGTGTGGTTGGCCCATAAACTTGGAGACTGGAAGACATCTGTTTCAATTGGTGTGGCCTTCCAATTGTTCTATAAGCATGATTGCAGTTCTGTGAGGTACGGATTTTTCATTATATCTGTTTGTTTTGTGTATTTGCATTTGTGCATGCTATGCACTCCTGTGGAGGTCAGAGCACAGGATGCGAAAGTTGGTTCTCTCCTTCCACCCTGTGTGTCTAAGGGTTGAGTTCGGGTTGTTGGCCTTCACGGCAAGTGTATTTACCTGCTGAACTATCTCGCAGCCCAAGGTATGGAGTTTTAAATAAGCTTAAGATACAGTAGAATAATAGTCTTAAGTACTTTTTATTTCTTTTCTTCTCAGTACTTAATATATGGAGATCACAGGGCTGGAGAGATGGCTTAGTGGTTAAGAACACTGGCTGTTTTTGCAGAGGACCCGGGTTTGATTCCCAGAACAGACCTGGTGCCTAACACCTGTCTGAAATTCCAGTTTCAGGGGATCTGATGCCCTCTCTGACCTTTTCGAGCACTGCATAATACAGGTGCACCTACCTACATTCAGGCAATATGCTCATACACATAAAATAATAAAAATAATAAAAATTAAAAAAATATGGAAGTCTTTGTTTTGCGTTGTTTGATAGACCCCCCCCCCTTTTTTTTAAATGTTCTTGTGGTTGCTGTACAGTGTGGTAGTCACTTGCCACAGTAACTAGTCAGCTTTTGAAATGTGGCTAGTGAGACCAAAGAATTAGATTTTCACTTTAATTTTAAATACCACTTGCTCTAGTGATTACTGATTAGTCTTACTTGGCTTACTTATTTGTGCTGAAACATTTATTAAGCATATTTATGTGTTAGTTATATATATATATATATATATAGATATATATCTATTTTTTTTTTTTTTTGTCTTTTGAGACAGGGTCTCCCTGTAGCTCCAGCTGTCCTGGAACCACACTGTAGACCAGGCTGGCCTTGAACCACAAAGACCACTTGCCTCTGCCTCCCAAGTGCTAGGATTAAAGGTGTGCACCACCAGGCCCGGCTGTTAGTAATATCCTAAAAGGTCAATTAGTCAGTAGGGGAGTTTATCCCAAATAGGATTTAGGGGTTTTTTCCCTTTGTCTTTTCCTTCCCTTCCCCTTTCCTTTTTTCTTTTCTCTTTCCCTCCCTCACCACCTCCCCGCCCTTCCCCTCCCCTTCTCTTGCCTTCCCTTCCCTTCCCTTCCCTTCCCTTTTCCCTTCCTTTTCCCCTTCCTTCTTCCCTTCCTTTGTCCCTTCCCTTTTCTCTCCCCTTCCCACCTCTTCTCCCTTCCCCTCCTTCCCCTCCCTCCCCTCCTCTCCCATTTCCCCTTTTTCTTCCCCTTTCTCTTTTTTCCCTTTCCTTTTTCCTTTTCCTTTTCCTTTCCCCTTCCCCTTCCTTTCCCCCTTTTTTCCTTTTCTTTTTCCTTTCCTTTCCTTTTCTCTTCCTCTTCCCCCTTTTGTATTCTTCTTTTCAGTTGAGGTTTTACTGTGAAGCCCTGGCTGGCCTTAAAGTCAGTATCCTTCCACTTCTGCCTCCCTAATCCTGGAATTATAGCATGCATCACCACAGAAAATGAGAATTTGAGTTTAACTAATTAGAGTAATCTCCAGTTTTAAACTTTTTAGAATATTATAGCATTGTAACATTTTTATATATTTTCACTCAATAACCTACTATAGATTTATTAAGGAACAGATAATCACAAAGCTCTGTGTCAGGTATTTTATTGGATATAAATTTCTTTTTTTATTAAAGAAATTTTTTTAAATTTATTTCTGTATGTGTATGAATGTACTGTCTACATGTAGGTTTGTGCACCCATGTCGTGCAATGCCGCAGAGGTCAGAAGAGGGTGTTGGATTCCCCTGGAACTGGAGTTCTCCTGGAATTGGAGTTTCAGACAGTTCTCAGCCACCATGTGGGTGCTGGGGATCGAATCTGGGTCCTCTGTAAGAGCGGTCACCGCTTTCAACCGCTAGGCCATCTCTCTAGCCCGGATAGAAACTCTTAAGGCACTTATACTTTATAATGCACAGGACCAAACAGTATTATAATTTCCATAGCAAGATAAAACAAGTACCAATAGCATAATGGAGAGAATGGCAATAGCAAGTGAGGGCAAGCCAGGAACACTCATGTAAGGAGATGTCCTTTGAAATGGCCACTGAAAGGCAGCTAAGATTTGATGAATTGAGCAGCTAATGAGAGAAAACATCCTAGAAATTTTGCTTTGTTTTGGATAGAGTACATATGAAGGATGGCAGTTGGCCCTTGGATTGGGGACATTATTTGGATCACAGGAAGGGCCTTATACAGTGCTTCCTTTTTGTAGGACAAACAAAGGAAGGGACTCTGTAGTTGGGTTTTTTTTTTTCTTTTTTTTTTTTGAGACAGGGTCTCTTGTAGCCCCAGCTGACTTGGAACTCACTATGTAGACTAGGCTGGCCTTGAACTCACAGAGATCCACCTGCCTCTGCCTCTGCATCCCAAGTGCTGGGATTAAAGGTGTGTGCCACCATGCCCAGCCCTGTAGTCTCTTAAATAACTCACATTTAGTTCTTTTTAAAAAAATTTTTTTATTTTGTATGTGTATGAATGTACTATCTGCATGCAGGTTTGTTCATCTGTGTTGTGCAATGCCGAGGAGGTCAGAAGAGGGTGTCAGATTCCCCTGGAACTAGAGTTAAAGACAGTTTTTAGCTGCCATGTGGGTGCTGGGGATCTAACCAGGGTCCTCTGCAAGAGCAGTCGGCACTCTTAACCGCTAGGCCATCTCTCTAGCCCCACATTTAGTTCTTAATGTATAAAAGCTTTCCTTTTTTTCAAAATTTGAATTTATTTCCTTTAATTTGATGTCATTTCAGGTCCAAGAAAAAAGGTGTGAATCTACCATTAAATATGACACCAGCACAGATTTTCCAGGAAAAATTGCAGTGTTTTTTAGGCCAGCCAGCCTCTTTGGAAGCAAAAAATGCAAAGGACTCAAAATATAAGCAATTTACAGGTGCGTTACCTACATAAATTCTAATTCATGTTAATATATACTTTATGATACTACAAAAATTTGTGAATACTTAGAAATCATTTAACACTT
This sequence comes from Rhizomys pruinosus, assembly GCA_009823505.1. Lineage (NCBI taxonomy): Eukaryota > Metazoa > Chordata > Mammalia > Rodentia > Spalacidae > Rhizomys > Rhizomys pruinosus. Next base: position 1,744,965 of record VZQC01011699.1, read on the forward strand.
TGGAAAAAACTAGCCATGCAGTCTTCCTGCTTCGGCTCCTCCTGAATCCTGGCATTGCAGTAATGAGCTACATACAATACCAGGCTTCATTCCACCTCATTTTATGTCTGCTAGATCCCATTGAAGAGGAAGATGCTAATCTGCTGTTTGGGTCTGTACAAGAAGTGCTGAAAGCATCAGTCATGGCCGACACAGACATTGTTTCAGAGACACTGCTGCTACTGATGGACTCCGCCAAGGACTTTAGTAAGAGGCTGTGGGGCTTAGTGCCCGTCGACTTGTATCTTCCAGCTCCTCCAATGTATTGTCCCCAGCCAGCTGTTCTTAGTGAAGTAAGCTCAGTGCAATATTCTTTTGGTTAACTTAAAGTTGATTTTGTCAAATTTTTAAAATAACCTGAAAATAATTATCATGTTAAAAATATAAGACCTAGTAGCTCGGTGTGGTAGCACATGCGTTTAATCCCAGCACCTGGGAGGCAGAAGCAGGCTGATCTCTGTGAGATCAAGGCCAGCCTGGTCTACAAGTTCCAGGCCAGCAGGTGCTACTAGGGAGACCCTGTCTCAAACAACAAAAAAAAAAAGATCTGAAGACAGATTACTGGTTTCCCAGCACAGCTGTGTGCTAAGTATATGGTCTTAGGTGACATACCAAACAACTGTTTCCTCATCTGTAAAATGCAAGTGATAGTAGTTTTATTAATAGATAACTGTTTTGTTGTCCTTAGGAACATGGTGACAATCTTCATTTAAAAGCTGAAAAAGATAATCGCCAAAAGGTGTCTGGAATCCTTCAGCGGGTTCTCTTGCTTTATCGGGCAGCTCGATGTTCTTTTCCTGTTGCGCAGTGGTATATCTTGCAGCTGAGATGGGCAAGAAAAGTCATGCAGAAGGTATGACGCATCCTAGTCATTCATGTGCTGTCACGACAGCTGAAATGTGCCAGCACTTAACAAAAACACTTTTCTAGTGAGTTCTGCCCCATAAGCCCATCAATTTCAGGCTTATTTACAATAAAGTAAACGCAGTACAGCAGGTTTTTTTTTTTTTTTTTTTTTNTCTCTTATTACTTAATTCAAAAACATTCATTTGAAACTAAAAAAAATCAAGAGGAAGTACATTGCTTCATTTTTTTTTTTTTTTGGTCTTTCTGAGACAGGGTCTCCCTATAGCCCCAGCTAGCCTGGAACTTGCTCTGTAGACCAGGCTGGCCTTGAACTCACAAAGATCCACCTGCCTCTGCCTCCCAAGTGCTAGGATTAAAGGCCTGTGCTACCACGTCCGGCCTGCAGGTTTTTTTAAAAAGACTATCTTTATATCATGTGCGCCAGTGTTTTGCCTACATTGTACAATGCCCACAGAGGTCAGAAGAGAGTGTCAGAGCCCCTGGAACTGGAGTTATGGATGGCTGTGAGCCATCATGTGGGTGCTGAGAACTGAACCTGGGTCTTCTATAAGAACAGCCAGTACTCTTTATCTGCTGAGCCATGTCTCCAGTCTCCTTGAACAGTTTCTTTTTGCTGAGAGGTAAAGTGCCTCTTTGGGTTAGCCCATGCTGCAGGGTATTAAAAGTGTCAGTCAGAAAACTCTTGCAGATTATACTTCCTCCTCTGACCCCCCTGCCATCGAAGACTGCCTCAGCTTAGGACTTTCCCCACTGTCCTGAGTATGATCTCTGTTCTTGGCAAACTCGCCAGGTTCAAAGCATAGGAAGGTAAGAGGACGTTCTTGGCTGCTTCTTGTCTGGAGTCTTCTTCACTGCCTAGGGCTTCCTTTGCTATCTTCTCAGACATGCGTTTGAGTTCATTCTGGGCTTCCTGTCCAGACTTCTGCTAACTTACCTGTTCTGTAGCTGAGTAGAACATTGAATATGTCTCTTTATCTAATCGAAAGTACTTTTCTTACCAGGTACTTTTGACAATTGGTTTTTATTTTTGAGATAGACAGAGATAGTTCAGGCTAGCCCTGAACTCTGCTTCCTGAGTGCTGGGATCCACCTTCACAGACATGTACTACCATGCCTGATGAAAATGAGCTTTTATTTTTAGCTTTTTTGTGTGTGTATGTGTGTGTGTATGTAGGATGTATGTGTGCATGTTTGTGCATGGCCATGCTACAGCATTGTGTGGAGTCCCGAGGACACCCTTGGATGTCAGTGCTTACCTTCTGCCTTGTTTAAGATGGGGCCTCTTCTTGCTTGTTGTTGCATGTGCCAGGGTAGCTGGCCTTCACGCTGCCAGGGATCTTCCTGTCTCCACCTCCCATTTTGCCATAGAAGCCCTGGGATTACAGATTTGTACTCCTGCACGTCCTGGATTATATGTTTTCTGGGGATCTGAACTCACGTCCTCATGGTTCCATAGCAAGTACTTTATCCATTGAGCCATTTCCTCTGCCCCCCCCCCCCGTGTGTGTGTGTGTGTGTGTGTGTGTG
>VZQC01011699.1:1748168-1769698 GCA_009823505.1 Rhizomys pruinosus
ATTTCACTTTTCTTTCTTTTCTATTTGTTTCCTGTAAATTTGGAATTGATATCTACTCATTGAAAAGTCAGTAAAGCGTTAAAGATTTTTTATTATCTTCAGGCTCCCATTTTCTTGGGAAATAAACCACAGTAAGGGGGGATGGAGAGATGGCCCGACAGTGGTTAAGTTAAGCTTAACCCGATGTTGTTTAAGAGTGCCGATGATTGCTTAGAAGACCACGGTGTTCGGGATAGCTCCCCAGCACCCACATGGGCAGCTAGAAGCTGTCTTTAAGCTAGTTCCAGGGGAATCGCAAACACCTTCTTCTGACCTCCTCGGCATTGCACAGACACGTTCGACAAGACCTGCATGCAGATGACCGTACATTTTTCATATACATAAATAACGAATAAATAAAATAAAAAAACCCCCCAGTAAAGTAAATACTGTGTTACCATCTAGGTGGCACTTGTGTTCAAAACTCGTCTCAAGTTTCCCACATCCCCCTATCTACTTCTGTCTAGTTTGACATTTATTGATGATCTGGCTGGAGTCATTATTTTTCAGGTGTTACCAAATGGTGAATTTCTACTTCTGTCATTCACATATTCTTTTTGTTTTTTAAGTTATGGTTATAGCGAGAGGGTTGTGTTTTAAGGTTTTTTTGGTTTTTTTTTTTTTTTTTTTTTTTTTTTTTTTTGGTCTTTTCGAGACAGGGTCTCCCTGTAGCCCCAGCTGTCCTGGAACTCACTCTGTAGATCAGGCTGGCCTTGAACTCACAAAGATCCGCCTGCCTCTGCCTCCCAAGTGCTAGGATTAAAGGCATGCGCCACCACGCCCGGCGAGAAGGGTGTTTTTTTGTATTTGTTTTAGATATTGCATAGTTACTTTTAGATGAAATTTAAATATTTTCTTTCTCATTAATACAGGGAAAGAGAGATGAATATAGGCAAAGCTGAGTGATAAGAGAATAGAATGTAAATTGTTTAGCTAGCACTCTTTCCTTTTCAGACATATTCTTGCAAATGAGTGTCTTGAACCAGATTTGGGAGCTGAGTTTCTGCAAGTACAGCTGACCACAGAGCTGTTCCCCTTTGTAGCAGAGCAACTCTGCTGCTCCCAGTCTGTGTGGTTATCTTAACTAGCTTGATAGTTTCCTTTTCTAGATTAGTTATTCCACCAATAATTATCATAGTCTTTCATTTTTTTCAGATTCGCATGAAAGGCTCCCTTCCCTCTCTGAGTTCCTTTCCTGAATCCTTACTTAATTACTGTAGAGGAGGAATAGCATTCTTCACACCTGGAACAGCGGGAGACAACAAACTTGATGAAGTTTCCATTCGAGCACTAGGTTTGTCAAAATGAGCTGATTGTTTGGAACTCAGCACAGATATGAATTGTAATATAATTTTCCTTTGATTTGGCAAACTTTCTAAACAGCATTATATGTGTGCTATTAAATAAGAATTTATTTATATTATTGTATGTATACGAATTTGTCACCTGCATGAATGAAAGTGTACCTGTGTGATGTAGTGCCCGGAGAGGGCAGAAGAAGGTATTGAATCCCTAGGAACTGGAGTTACAGATGGTTTTTAGCTACCACGTGGGTGCTGGGAACTGAAGGTGAGTCTTCTGCAAGAGCCAGTGCTCTTATAGCTCCACATTTAGAATTTATTATATAAATCAAATTGTGATAATTATGACATTGTCACTACTTTATTGCTTAAATTTAGAATTTTAGCATTCAAGAATGCCTTTTTTGTGATTATTCTCTTTCAGTAAGGGTATGCTGCCAAACACTGTTCAGTGGGCAGGCTTTGAACCTTTCAGTAGTGAAGAACCAATTTTGTTTCCTGTTTTTCTGACAACCTATTCCACCTAAACGTTTTTCCATTTCATATATGTTAATATGTATTAATGTTGATGGCTTTTATTAGCAAACATTAAAATTTACTTCACTCGTTACATCTTTTAGTTGCCTCTGGCACCTCAATTCTTTTTTTTTTTTGTCTTTTTGAGACAGGGTCTTCCTGTAGCCCCAGCTGTCCTGGAACTCACTCTGTAGACTAGGCTGGCCTTGAACTCACAAAGATCCACCTGCCTCTGCCTCCCGAGTGCTAGGATTAAAGGCTTGTGCCACCACGCCTGGCCTCTCAATTCTTTTTTTAAAAATTACTTTGTAAGCTGGGCAAAGTGGCTCACCCCTTTAATCCTAGCACTCAGGAGGTTGAGGCAGGCAGATCTCTGTGAGTTCCAGGCCAGCCTGGTCTACGGAGTGAGTTCCGGGCCAACTGGGGCTACAGGGAGATCCTGTCTCACAAAGACAAAAAAGGGGCTGGAGAGATGGCCTAGTAGTTAAGAGCACCAACTGCTCTTGCAGAGGACCCAGGTTCGATTCCCAGCACCCACATAGCGGCTAAGAACCGTCTTTAACTCCAGTTCCAGGGGAATCTGACACCCTCTTCTGACCTCCGAGGCATTGCACAACATGGGTGCACCAACCCACATGCAGACAGTATACTCATACACATACAAAACTAATAAATAAATAAAAAATATTAAAAAAATATTTAAAAAAAGACAAAAAATTACTGTCATTTATATTTTTAAAACTAAATAATTATGGCTGGAGAGATGGCCTAGCAGTTAGGAGTGCCGACTGCTCTTGCAGAGGATCGGGGTTCGATTCCCAGCACCCACATGGCGGTTGAAAGTCGTCTTTAGTTCCAGTTCCAGGGCAATCCGACACCCTCTTCTGACCTCCGTAGCATTGCACAACACAGCTGCACAAACCTGCATGCAGACAGTACATTCATACGCATAAAAATAAATAAAATAAATAAATTAATTAGTTAATTTATTTGGTCTTTTTAAGACAGGGTCTCCCTCCAGCCTAGCTGTCCTGGAACTCACTATGTGTGCTGGGATTAAAGGCATGTGCCACCACTCCTGGCTCATTTTTATCATTTTTAGGAATAAAATTCTGCTTGATCTGAACCGCAGACTCTTACACTCAGGCTATGAAACGGTTTGAATTAAAATAGTATTCAAGGCCTGCTAAATGGCTCAGTGGGTAAAGGTACTTGCAGCTCAGCGTAACAACCCGAGTTTAATTCCTGGATCCCACATGGTGAAAGGAGAGCTCTGATTCCTACATGTCCTCTGACTCTGTACACACGCTGTGGCACATATATGCCCATACCTACACTCATAATAAAGTAAATAAATATAAATCTTTTAAAAATTAATATTGGAATTTGTTTTTAGAATTAAACATTTTTGTGTAAAATGCCTGTTAGTTGGTTGCAGCTCAGTGGTAGAACACTTGCCTGCCACATATGAGGCCCAGGGTCACTTCCCAGAACTGTAAAAAACAGCCGGGCGTGGTGGTGCACACTTTTAATCCTAGCACTTGGGAGGCAGAGGCAGGTGGATCTTTGTGAGTTCAAGGCCAGCCTGGTCTACAGAGTGATTTCCAGGATATCTTGGGGGCATAACCGGGAGACCCTGTCCAATCCAAAAAAAAGACAAAAAAAAAAAAAAAAAAAAAAGGAATATTATGAATGAACCACACGGCCCTTTGTGTTAGAATTTGTAATAGTAAATGTCCAATATGTTCTTAATCAATTAAACAAGTAAACAGGTAGTAAATAGATTATTTACTTGGTAAATTTTTTTTTAAATTTTTTTTAAATTTTACTATTTTTGTATGTGTATGAATGTACTATCTGCATGTAGGTCTGTGCACCCGTGTTGTGCAATGCCATGGAGGTCAGAAGAGGGTCTTGGATTCCCCTAGAATTGGAGTACTCCTGGAATTGGAGTTACAGACGGTTCTCAGCCGCCATGTGCGTGCTGGGGATCGAACCCGGGTCCTCTGCAAGAGCAGTCGGTGCTCTTAACCGCTAGGCTAGCTCTCCAGCCCGGTGAATGTTTTTATGTAGTCATACAACTGACATATATGAAATAATATTCATGAAAATTTTGGAAGGATTTCCATGACTTACCTAAGATGTTTACATGGGGCTGGAGAGATGGCTCAGCGGTTAAGAGCACTGACTGCTCTTGCAGAGGACCTGGGTTCGATTCCCAGCACCCACATGGCGGCTAAGAACAGTCTTTAACTCCAGTTCCAGGGGAATCCGACACCCTCTTCTGACCTCTGCAGCATTGCAGGACATGGGTGCACCAACCTACATGCAGACAGTACACTTATACACATAAAAATAATAATAAAAAAGATGTTTTCAATGAGCACATTTTTTTTACCTTTGTTTTTTGGTGTATGTATATATGTATGTATGTATATTTGCATGTGTGTGTGCACGTGTATGTATGTGGAAGCTGGAGATTGAAATCAGGTGTCTGCTTGGCTCACTCTCCACCTAGCATGTTGAGGCAAGGTCTCTCGCTTGAGCCCAAAGCTCACTGATTGGGTAGTCAGCTTAGTCAGCTTGCTCTGGGGATCCTATACTATCCCGTGCCAGGATTACAAGCAGGCTGGCCTAGCTGTCTGGAATTTACACGGGTGCTGGGAATCCAAATCCTCATCCATACTTTGGCACGTCAGTAAATGCTTTACCCCTTGAATCATCTACACAACCCCTATATTTTTTCTTTTAATTTTTAATTATTTTTATTTTATATGTACAAGTGTATTGCTTGCATGTAGGTAGGTGTACCTGTGTTGTACAATGTCCATGGAGGACAGAAGACATCAGATCCCCTAGAACTAGAGTTACAGACAGTTGTTAGCTGCCATGTGGGTGCTAGGAATTGAACCCAGGGCTTCTGCAAGAACAGTCAGTGCTCTTAACCACTGAGCCATCTCTTCAGCCCCACATTTTTCTTTTACAATCAACAGAAGGAAGCCTTTTGTTGTTGAAAACAACCATCACGGATGTCTGTACTCACATAGTTTTCTTTCACGTTTATATTTTTTTAGGTTGCTTCAGAGAGCTTTGTGCTTTGTGCTGGATTTTGCATGTCCGTGATAAATTATCGTACAGCTGCAGGCAGTATCAGAAAGCAAGAGAAAACGCGAGGAGACCAAAGGTACTCAGCAGCACAGGAATGAGCAGTAAATGCCACTTGCGAAGTCATTGTTGAATAGAAGAGTTTTTGTTTGTAGTAAAGTATTCTTTTGAACCCATTCTGAACTAACCATAGAAACTGAAAGGTACTCTTTTCAATATCTGTTTAGGACCTTGACATGGAATTTGATTCTTGTATGGTCGAGCACTGTTTTCATGCGCTGGAATGGGCTTATAGAATGCTACCTTTCTCCCGGTTTTTTAATATTGAAGAACTTATTCAGGATATAATTTTGAGCCTTATTGGAGAACTGCCACCAATCAGAAAGGTAATATGATTTTGGTAAAGATAAACTAAATGTGAATCAGATACCCTAAGAGATTTTTATTTTACTTTCATTAAGGTTGGTGTTGTTGCCTTTTTGTGCCTGGCTATTTTGTTTTGCATATTGTGCTTCAGGTTCAGAAAGACAGATACCGTATGATCTAACTTATGTGTCCAATACAGAAAGCTCATAGAAGCAGAGAGGAAAATGATCCTTGCCAGGCCTGTGGTGTGGAGATAGGGAGGTGTTAGAAGTGTGGTAGAAAAGGGGACATGTCCCTCAGTAAGTCACCTTCTCTCATAATCTCCAACATCTTCTCCATTTCTCAGACCAATAAGAGTTCCCATAGTTCCTTGAGGCTAATGCACTAATGCCTTGCAAATCCCTCCTGCATTTTATTGTAATTTTTCCACAGATTTTCTTCTTGTTGTTGTTGTTGGTTCTAAGTACAAAGAAAAATAAAACTACTCCGTGTTTAAAAGAATGAAAAAGGACATACGGAGATGTTGGCTACAGGGTCCAAACTTTCAGTTGTAAGATAAATCAGCTCCAGGGAGCTAGTGTACAATGTAGTTAGTGATATGGGACCGATTCCTTGAAGTTGGGAAGGGTGGATACACATGTGCACACACACATCTGTGCAGTGGTTACTATGTTTGGTGATTGGAGTGTTAATTTGGTTGAGATATTTAGCACATGTACTTATCAAATATATAATCTTGTCAAATATTTTAGAATTTAATATAAAAAAGGAAAATTTGGCCAGACGTGGTGGCGCACGCCTTTAATCCTAGCACTCGGGGGCAGAGGCAGGCGGATCTTTGTGAGTTCAAGGCAGCCTGGTCTACAGAGTGAGTTCCAGGACAGCTGGGGCTACAGGGAGACCCTGTCTCAAAAAGCCCCCCCCCAAAAAAGGAAAATTGATGCTGAATTCTAAAAGGTAGGCTGAAGCTCAAAGGGTGGCTTGGATAGAGACAAAAAATTTATTAATTTATATTTTGGGTTAAAATATTTGAAGAATTAAAAGGAAGAAACAAAGACTTATGTTTAATTTTTTTTTTTTCTGAAGGTAGCAGAAATTTTTGTGAAAGCATTTCCCAATCCTGAGGCCATAAGGGTACCTTTGAGAGAAAAATACCAGTCTATTCAACAGAGACTTAGACACTGTGTTGTGAAAGGTATTTGTTATTTCTCAGATGTCTAATGGATAAATTTCTGGATGCTCTTTTTAAGAAAGATTTATTTTTATTTCCTTTCATGTGTGTGTCTTTCTGTATGTGTGTATGCCCTATGTCTGCAAGTGCCCGCAGAGGCCAGAAGAAGACCTCGATACCCTTGGAGCTGAAGTTATGGGCAGTTGTGGGCTGTCCAGTGTGGGTGCTGGGCACTTAACCCAAGTCTTCTTGAGGAGCAGCAAGTACTCTAACTGTTCAGCCATCTCTCCAGCTCCAACAAGATAATTTTGTTTTCTGCCACCTTGGTGTCTGAATTTCTGCCTGTCCCTAAGGATGAACTATGAGGTAGACACATTCCTGCATTGCTGTAAGAATTGTGTTACTTTTTAGCCAGATGGAGTTAACGTCACTTCATGGTTCTGTCAGTAACTGTGCAATAGGCAAGTTGCTCAAACTCTGTGAGCCTCATTTCCTTTTTTTTTTTTCTTGGTCTTTTTGAGACAGGGTCTCCCTTTAAGTCCCAGCTGACCTGGAGCTCGCTTTGTAGGCCAGGCTGGCCTTGAACTCACAGAGATCCTCCTGCCTCTGCCTCCCAAGTGCCAGGATTAAAGGCGTGTGCCACCATGCCCGGCACTAAAGATGGTTCTTAGCTGCTATGTGGGAGCTGGTAATTGAACCTGGGTCCTCTGTAAGAGCAGTCAGTGCTCTTAACTGCTGAGCTGTCTCTCCAGCCCCTTCATTTCCTTTTTTATAAGTAAAATTGTTATTATATAACCTATTTGGCCAGCGTGTATTGAGAGAGGATTGAACAAGATAGAGATATAAAATGAACATATAGGGGCTGGACAGATGGCTCAGTGGTTAAGAGTGCCAACTGCTCTTGCAGAGGACCTGGGTTTGATTCCCAGCACCCACATGGCTGCTAAGAACCGTCTTTAACTCCAGTTCCAGGGGAATCCTATGCCCTCTTCTAACCTCTGAGGCATTGCACGACACATGTGCACCAACCTACATGCAGACAGTACACTCATACACATAAAAAAATAATAATAAATAAAATAAAATGAACATATAGTCTAGGGATGGTGGTATGTGCTGATAGTCTCAATTACTTGTGAGGCTAAGGTGGGAAGATATTCCAATGCATTCAAACCATCATGGTTAACACAGCAAGAGTTCATCTCAAAAATGGAGTGAAATCATATGAAATAGAGCTCATAGTATTTTGCACATCTCATGTATGTTTTAAAGATTAGTATTCTTGGGCTGGAGAGATGGCTCAGGGGTTAAGAGCACTGGTTGTACTGGGCATGGTGGCTTTAATCTTAGCACTCAGGAGGCAGATGCAGGCGTTATCTGTGTGAGTTCAAGACCAGCCTGGTCTACAGAGTTCCAGACCAGTTGGGGCTACAGGGAGACCCTGTCTCAAAAAGACCAAAAAATAAAAAGCACTGGTTGTTCTTTCAGAGGACCCAGATTTGATTCCCAGCACCCACATGGTAGCTAATAATCATCCGTAACTCCAGTCACAGGGGATCCGACACCCTCTTCTGACTTTATGGACATCGCACAACATAGGCGCACTTAACATACCTGTAGCCAATACACTCATACACATAAAATAAAAGTAATAAAATATTTTTTAAAATTAGTATTCTTCCTCTTTCTTTTTCTGGTCTTCTTGAGACAGGGTCTTCCTGTAGTTCCACCTGGCCTGGAACTTGCTGTGTAGACCAGGCTTGCCTCGAACTCACAGGATCCTGCCTCAGTCTCTGAGTGCTGGGATTAAAGGCTCTCTTCTTCTTTGTTTAATATTGTTTATGCTTCTCATTTTATCCTGTACATTCAACATGGCCTTGTAGAATTTTTTTTTACAAAATATATGTAACATTTTCAACCCCCCTCCCCCTTTTCTTTTCTTTTTCTGATGCTAGAGATCAAACCCAGAGCTTCTTGGCTTCTTGCATGTTAAGCACATGCTTTACCACCAGACTACTTTCCAGTAGCTACCAAAAAAAACATAATCTTTAAGAATGTGGAAATAAGCCTAGTTGTTGGTTTGATTTCATGTCCCTAGGAGGACCGGAATAAGCAGAATTGGGTCCCTTCCTCCCTCCCTTCCTTCTCCCTTTTTTAATTTTGAGAAAGGGTCTTGCCATGCATAGCCATGGATGATCTGGATCCTTGCCGGATAGACAAGGCTGACCTTGAACCCGTGCCGACACTTCTGACTGCCTCCTGAGTCTAGGATGGCAGTCATGCACTACCATGCCTGACCTTAAATCTTTTAAAATTTGCTTATTTTTGGTGGCGCACACCTTTAATCCTAGCACTTGGGAGGCAGAGACAGGAGGATCTTTGTGAGTTCAAGGCCAGCCTGGTCTACAAGGTGAGTTCCAGGACAGCTGGGGCTAAAAAAAAAAAAAAAAAAAAAAAACAGACCCAAAAAAAAAAAAAAAAAAAAAAAATTTACTTATTTTTATTTTATGTGTATGAGTGTTATGCCTGCGTGTAAGTGCACCCGTGCCATGCAGTGCCCTCACAAGACAGAAGAGGGCATTGGAACCCCTGGAACTGGAGCTACAAACTTGTTAGCTTAAGACCTTTGGTTCTTTCCTTCCTAGGCCCTCAGACAGAGGAACTAATGTCTGTTGTCATGAAGTCTGTCCATAAGGTGAGACTGAAAGCCCTAAAGCGTGTGCAGAGGAACATAGGTCCTTTTGAGCTGAATATATGGGAACCAGATGAAGAAGGAAAACCAGAGAGCACTCCAGGTTTCGACAGGTTTTCACTGGGGACTAGCTTGAGCAGAAGTACCCTCACAGAGCTGGGTAGTTCTCTGGTGCACAGCGATGCAGATACGGCCTCTGAAGCTTTATCATTTGAAGAGAAAACTTGGATCCATTTCTATCAAAGGTAACCTGAGATCTCTTATTATAAGTATTCATTTCCTTTGGAAGAAGGTACAGATGATGAGCCAATTTATAATCCCAGTAACCTTGACAATTCGAAAATTGTTAAGTGCTCACCTCTGAATTCACAAGCATATTATGAGCATATATGTTTGAAAATTCATTTGAAACATTATTGAATTAGGGGATAATTATAAAACTAGATGAGTTGACAAAATTCTATAATTCGTCGGAGGACTTTGAGTTGTGTTTTTAAATCTTTAGATTTATTAGTTTGTTTGTTTGAGATAGGGATTACTCTTTAGCCCTGGTAGGCCTGGAACTAGAACAAAAGTGTATACCAGCTGTAATACTATATTAGTCATTTTTCTGTTGCTGTGATAAAACCACCATGAGCAAGGGAACTTATAAAAGGAAGAGTTTATTTGAGCTTATGATTGATGATTCCAGGGAATTAGAGTCCAATGTGGCAGGGAGGCATGGTGGCCGAGGCTGGAGCAGCAAGCCAAGGTTCACATCCTCCCATGAGCACGGGAACTGGAGAGGGAAAAGACTGGAGACTGCAAGGCTTGTCGAATTCACTAAGCCTGCCCAAAATGATGTACTTCCTCCAGCATGGCCACACCTTCTAAGATCTCCCAAAATAGCACCACTAACTGGGGACAAAATATCTGAATACTTGAAGCCTATGGGGGCCATTCTCATTCAAACCACCACACCAGCACACCCAGCTTAATCTTTAGGCTTATTATTTATTTATTTATTTATTTATTTATTTATTTATTTATTTATTAAGTTTATTTTTGAGACAGGGTCTCCCTGTAGCACCATCTGGCCTGGAACTCACTATGGAGACCAGGCTGGCCTTGAACTCTCAGAGATCCACCTGTGCCTGCCTCTGCCTCACAAGTGCTGGCTAATCTTTAGATTTAAAAACAAGTTGAGGGCTGGAGAGATGGCCTAGCGATTAAGAGCGCCAACTGCTCTTGTAGAGGACCCAGGTTCAGTCCCCAGCACCCACATGGCGGTTGAGAGCCATCCTTAACTCCACTTCCAGGGGAATCCGATGCCCTCTTCTGACCTCTGCGGCATTGTATGACATGGGTGCACAAACCTACATGCAGACAGTACATTCATACACATATGAAAATAAATAAAAAAATAAAAAAGTTCCAGCTGTCCTGGAACTCACTCTGTAGACCAGGCTGGCCTTGAACTCACAAAGATCCGCCTGCCTCTGCCTCCCAAGTGCTAGGATTAAAGGCGTGCACCACCACGCCTGGCCCTACTGTTAACTATATTGACAGTACTTATGTAACTGTGGTAATGAACTCAATAGAAAATTACTTCTGCATCTTTTTAGAATTCTGAAAACTTGATAGAAACTGAAACTGTTATTTTGAATAGAGTCCCTAAATGTCTAAAGTGAATTTTGCCATGTATTTGATGATTTCTTCATGTTTAATTTCAAAAGAATTCCGCTGCTTCAGGTGTTGGGGTGAGGAAGTTTCCTTGAGAAAAGGATAGTAGGAGGTACATAGCATTGCAGGTAACATGTAATTTTGTGAAGTAAAAGCACATGAGGTAATATAGGCATCACAGTATTTCAGATTTGAACCTTACCATAAATCCTGACGGACTCTAAGAGCCAGTATATCACAAAATCTTCTGCCTTCAGAGTAAAGGGGAAATACCAATGTTGGTTTTGGTAGCAGCCTCTGCACATTTCAGATTGTATTTTAAATATTTAAGCATACCAGTCGTAGCAAGCAAGCCTTTCATTTTGTTTTTAGCAAGTTTGATTTATTCTCTTTCATGAGATTTTTATTCTATATTAATAACACATAAGGATTTGAAACTAGAACTATACTATACTTTTTATCAATCTCTGGCTACATTTGTAATTTACTTCAGTTAATATGATCCTGGGGATTAAATTATAACTCATGTGCAAAATTGCTTTGTGATGTTTGGTGATTTTTGTAATGTGAGCAAATGGTTAATTATTAGTTCACTGTATAGCTATTAACCAACCATGCAGTGTCTATTAAAAACCATGTAATTCTCTTTAAAAAAAAACAAAACAAGTTGAACATGCCTATTCTGAAAACCTGAAGTGTGAAATTCAGCCTCAAGATCCAGTATATACCAAAAGTTGAAAATTCTGTCTCTGATTCTTATAACAGGTCAAAGTTGAAATGCAGACACACTAGAAATACTATATAGAGTTTCCTATAGGCCATTATGTATGAGGATTATAGGATTACTTTGAAACATAAATGAATCTTGTTTTGTTGTCTATGTGTGTCCTTCAGTGCTGGTGCTAGAATTTAAGTCCTTGTACATCACAGGTAATTGTGTCACTAAGCTACAAGACTTGGGCCTTGTCCCCAAGACATCCCATTATATACATGCAAATACCCCCCCCCCCCAAAAGAAAACATCCAAACTCAAAACATTTCTGGTCTGAAATAAAAGTTTAAGATAAAGGATACTTATCCCATAGCTTGACATGATTGCATTAGTCATATTATTTTTGAGGATTCCCAAGGAAGGAACTTGCCCTTTCTTTTTTTTTTTTTTTATAAATTTATTTTTATTTGTTTNTCACTGTGTAGACCAGGCTGGCCTTGAACCACACAAGATACCGCCGGCGCTCTGTCTCCCAAAGTGCTCAGGATTAAAGGCGTGGCGCCACCACTCGCCCGCTAGGCCATTGACTTTTCTTAACGGTAATTTTTGTATCCTGCCACTTTGCTGAAGCTGTTATGTTCTACTAGAATTTTCTGGTGGACTATTTTTATGCGATCCCTTAAGTAAAAGCAATCGTCATCATCAGCAAAAAAGGCGATTAGCTTGTACTTCCTTGTTTGCCAATAGTACTCCTCTGCTTAATATCTTTTTCTTGCCTCATTGCTCTAGGCAGTGTTTTCAAGCACTATATTGAACAGAGAGGAGTTGGTGACAGGGGACAACTCGCTGAGATTTCCTACCTTTAAAAGGGAATGTTTCTGTCATTTCCCCATTAGGATGAACCATTGGCTGTGGGTGTTGCCTGTATAATGGGCTTATATTGATTAACATTGATGGAATGATCCCTCCTCCAACTCAAATTCCTTCTAGGACTTTACAGCATGAAGGAAGATGGTGTTGGGAGTTTGCTCGCAAAGGCTTTTTCAAGCATAATTGAAGATGATGGTGGGATGGTTTTTTGTCTTTGATCCGTTTATGTGTTTGATGATGTTTAGTGATTTTCGTATGTTGAACCATGCCCTGCATCTCTGTTTGAATCCAAACTTGGTCAGGTCGATGGATGATTCTTCTTGATGTGGGTCTGTATGCGATTTGCACTATCCTGTTTAGAATTTTGGCATCTGTGTTCATTAGGAAGAGATGGGCTCTATAGTTCTCCACTTCGCTTTTTGATGTTGTATCTTGCGCCTGGTTTTGGTAATAGAGTGATGCTGGCTTCATAGAACGTGGAATTGGGACAGTTCCCTCTGTATTCTTCTACAACAGTTTCAGTAAATAATGGTTGTATTTTTTTTTTTTTTTTTTATAGAATTCTGCTGTGACATTGTCGTTGGCCTGGGCTTTTTTTTAGTTGGGAGGTTCTTACTACATCCTCTATTTCTTCATATGTTATAGGTCTGTTTAAGCTGGCTGATTCTTTCTTGGGTCACGCTTTGGTGATTCCGGGGATTTCAGATATTCATCCATTTTTTTTAGGTTTTCAAACTTAGATATAGGTTTAAGTATTTTTGATTTTCTGGATCTTTTCCTTGTCTCTTGTGATATTTCCCTTTTCATCAAGGATTGTATTGATTGGAGTTGTTCCTTCTTTCTTTTGGTTAACTGGGCTAGAGGTCTGTCTATCTTGTTTATTCTTTCAAAGAACCCACTCTTGGATTCATTGATTTTTTTTTTTTTTTATTGTTTTCTTTGTTTCTATTCATTGATTTCTGCTCTGATTTTTGTTATTTCCTTCCTGTCTGTTGTGTTTAGGGTTCATCTGTGTGTTGCCTCTCAAGTGCTTTTTAGCTGCAGTGTTAGATCATTCACTTATGCTCTCTTCCTGTTTTCTAATGGAGGCACCCAGGGCTATAAACCTTCCTCTTAGGACTTGCTTTTAAGGTATCCCATAGGTTTGTTGTGGTTGTATTTTTTCTTGATTTCCCTTTTTTTTTTATTTCTTTCTTTACATTTCTTCCTTGACCCATTCATTATTCACTAATTGTGTGTGTTTATATTCTCCATGTGTTTTCTTGTAGGCAGTAGGTCTAATCACTAGTGTTGGTGTTGAGGCATCTTAAATTGCACTGGTGGGTCTGATAGATATGCATGAAATTATTTTCAGTCTTTTTGCTAAATTTGTGGTCCCTGGAGAATTGTCTTTAATAAGTTGGTGCACCAGAGTTTGGGGCATACTTATATCGACACTTGCCCTTTCATCTTTGAAATGCATCTATAAAATGTTGGCACATTCTTACTTGTATAGACCTGTCATTTAAACCATTGGGTTGTTTCTGTTGTTTTGATTGATTGTAATGCTACATATAATGGCAGTGCAATTTGTCCATCAATGACTTAAAAACTATAATCAAGCCAGGTGTGGTGACACACGCCTTTAATCCCAGCTCCCAGGAGGCAGAGGCAGAGGCAGAGGCAGAGGCAGAGGCAGAGGCAGGCAGCTCTGTGTGAGTTCAAGGCCAGCCTGATCTACATAGTGAGTTCCAGGACAGCTGGGGCTACAGGGAGACCCTGTCTCAAATAACAAAAAAAAAAAAAAAAAAACCCAAAACTATAATCAACAATAATTTTGATTCTATTGAATTATCACCTCTACTCCAAAGATATACTTAACCAATATCTAATATTTTAAATAGTGTATTGTTTCCCAACAAACCCAGCGTCTCGTTCATCACTACAGGACTATTTTGTGTAGGCTACTTTGGCCATCTAGTGTGAAAAACTGTCGCTGGCCTGGGCCTTAGAAGTTCCCTCAAAACTTTCTCTTACTGAGACGTCTGAGAACCTGTGTTCTGCCCCAGAGACTATGTTGAAAGAAGATACTTGGAAGCAATTGTAGCTGACAGATAAGCTGCTGCAACATGTTTCATAGCAGCTGTTTTCATAGTAGTGTTTTGAAAAGATTCTAGACATTCGTGTGGTGAAACGAAAAGGAACAGTACTACTGTTGACATGGTCTAGGGACCAAAAGGAGCAGTGCAAGGAGACACCTGGCACCCTGCGGCACATGCTGGTAGCCTGGCATTTCTGCGGACTTTGTATCTCTAAATTCTGGTACACGTTAGAGGTCTGTTTTTCACCTCCTGAGAACATTCTTTTTTTCTTTTTAACATTTATTTGTGCGTGTTGGCGAGGGGTGGGGACAGGTACGTGCTGCATCACGCTCTCTCGGAGAGAATTCAGGGAGACAGAATCTCTTGAGGAGTGAGCTGCCGGTCCTCTCTTTCCTTCTGACCACTAATTCCAGGCAATTTGAACTTGAGTTTTCAGCTGTGATGGTTAAGTGGCCTATTACCTGCTTGGCCCGCCTCTTGCTGCCACTTCTCAGTATTCTGTTTTCATATGGAACTTTGTGTGAATTGCGTTTATATTTCTTTTTAATGTAAACTCCTCTGAATACCCTCCTGGAGAATATTCTGGCTTCTTAGCCACGATTTTGTTCAAGTCACTCGAACACCTCATTTCAAAGATAGACGAAATTCTAAGAGCTGGGCGGGTGGCGCATGCCCTTAACTCACAGCACCGTGAGGAGAGGCAACGACTGCAGGCACGATTTCTGTGAGTTTTCCGGAATAGCGCAGCCGACTGGCTGTCCTAAAGTGAGTTCCCAGGACACATTAGGCTTACAGAGGAGACCCTGTCTCAAAAGCACCAAAAAAAAAAAAAAAAAAAAAAAAAAGAAAGGAAATTTAGACAATAAAAAAAGATACATGGCTTAATAAATAAAGAACATGCTATTTTCAGTTGTAAGATCAATTTATCTCAATAATGATTAAATTTGTCTTTTTCCATTTTTTTAATCATAGAAATGCCTCAAATCACATGGAATTAACATTGGTTGGGAAGCCCACTGATAAAAGGAAAACATGTAATCAGAAAGAAAATCTCCAAAGGAAAGAAGCTCAGGAAAAGTTATCACAAAGTGCACTCCCTACAATAGGTGCTTGGGAATTTGAGCGTGATGATGACGAATACATTAAATTCCTTGAGCTCTTTTTGAGCTATGTTCTTGAAAGAGACCTTAGTTCCAAGGATCCCGGCATTCCATTTCTGACCAGCTTTTCTGGACACCTTAGAGAACATGAACTGAATTCTTTGCTTTTTGATGTCCATACAACATTCAAACAGCAGCAGAGGAAAAGCAGCAGCCAGAGCGTGTACAGGGCCGGTTCCTGCTTTGCTGTTGTCCCTGAACCTTATGAATCTGAAAGAGCATCCTCTTTAAACAGTGGGTGTGTCATAGATGGAGAAGGGAAGCCTGGCTCAGCTTTGGAACTGGTTAATCAGGAGATCAGCCCTTCAGAGAACCCTTTAAATGAAGTTACTCATAATAAAAGAAAGGGAGGATTGTTTGGTTTAAAACAAAAGTCAATTTATAGAATTCAGGATGACAAAAGAGAGAAACCTCTAATCCACAGATCATCAAACCACACTTTTTGGATTCCCAAGTCCATTAAAAGTGGAAGATACAGTTTCAAAGCAATTCAGTGCAGTGCTGGTAACCCCCAAGAAGATCTTCCTCTGCCACTGAAGAACATGTTCAGCAGTGTCAGAAGACTGGTGGAGTGGATGATACGGTGGTCCGATCGAAGACTCCTTTGTGATTCTGGAATCACTCAGTCATCGTGTGAATATAGTCCAGTAATTCGAGTAAAGACCTCCACAGCTGCCATTCTTACCTCATTGTGGCTTCTGGAGCAACCTTATTTTGTTACATATAAAGCAAAAAATGGCATTGTTAAGGTAATTACCTCAGCCCCTTATTGGAAATAAGAATACCATTTTAGATTAAAACTGTATTTATAGTTCACCTTCTGTTGAGTAGAACATTAATGACTATGTGTGATTGTACTGTTTCATTTAGTATGTTTTTTCCTTCAAGAGATAACTTTAATTCTTTTTTTTTTTAAATTTTTTTCTATGTGTATGAGTGTACTGTCAGCATGTAGGTTGGTGCACCTGTGTTGTGCAGTGCCGTGGAGGTCAGAAGAGGGCATCAGATTCCCATGGAACTGGAGTTAAAGATGGTTCTTAGCTGTCATGTGGGTGCTGGGAATTGAACCCAGGTCCAATGCAAGAGCAGTCGGTGCTCTTAACCGCTGAGCCATCTCTCCAGCCCCAACTTTAATCCTTGAAAATAATTATAATAAAAGTGCTTTTAGAGACTGTGAGGTTTTGAGGGTTTTACGTATGTTTGTGAAAAAGGAAAAGGGGAGAAGATGGCTTTGGTGGCATTACAAATGCTATTACAGGACTGGAGAGATGGCTCACATGGTGGCTGACAGTGTCTACAACTCTAGTTCCAGGGGATTCATCATTCTCTTCTGACTTCTTGTAGGCATTGCATGACGTGGTATACCTACCTACAAGCAGGCAATACATTCATACACATAGAGTAAAAATAACAATAAACAAAGAAAGCTAGATGTGGTGGTGCACACTTACAGCCCCTGGAGAGGCAGAGGCAGGTAGTTCCCTGAGGCTCAATGGGCAGCCAGCCAGCAGCTTCAATTTCTTAGCAAGTTCCAGGGCAGCAAGAGACCCTGCCTCAAAAAACAAGGTGAGCAGCACCTGAGGAGCAACACTGGAAGGTGACCTCGGCATTTGCAGTGATGTCTGCATACGCGTGTGTGCGTGTGCGCGCGTGTGTGTGTGCGTGTGTGTGTATGTGTGTGTGTACGTGTGTGTGCGTCTGTGTGCACGTGTGTGTACGTATGTGTGCATGTGTGTGTACGTGTGTGTGCGCGTGTGTATGTGCATGTGCACGTGTGTATGTGTGTGTGCACGTGTGTGCGTGCGTGTGTGCATGTGTGTGTGCATGTGCGTGTGTGTATGTGCGTGCGTGTGTGTGCATGCGCGTGTGTGCGTGCGTGTGTGTCTGTGTGCATGTGTATGTGCATGCGTGTGTGTGTGCGCGTGTGTGTATGTGTGTGTGTGTGTGTGAGAGAGAGAGAGAGAGAGAGAGATTGAAACTAAAGTTTTTTCATAATGATATAATGGGAAAGGTATATGCACCGAAAGTGGTAGCATACACCTTTAATCCCAGCACTCGGGATTGCAGAGGCAAGTGAATCTCTGTGAGTTCAAAGCCAGCCTGGTCTATACAGTAAGTTCTAGGACAGCTGGGACTACAGGGAGACCCTATCTCAAAAAAAACAAAAAAAGGGCTGGAGAGATGGCCTAGCGGTTAAGAGCGCCGACCGCTCTTACAGAAGACCCGGGTTCGATCCCCAGCACCCACATGGCGGCTGAGAACCGTCTGAAACTCCAATTCCAGGAGAACTCCAGTTCCAGGGGTATCCGACACCCTCTTAGAACAAGAGGAAGGGGTCGGGCCCACTGAGTTCCTGAAGGGCACACACTGCACTCAGTGATGAACTTCCCCAAACGCTCCACCTCCCAGCAATGCTGCCCTGTCCTGTCGCCTAAGCCTTGAGTAATGACCTTCCTTGGAGGGACAGTCAGCATGCAAATGATGAGTACCAGTATATGGAGAGTCCTTTGTGAGGATGCGAACTTTAGATACATTGAAATTCTTCTAGTGTTTTGAGGAACTGAATACTAGGATTGTCATTAATTGAACAACTTTTTATAGACCTATGTATCAAAATGTAAAAGCCAGGAATGGCAGACCCACATGCAGACAGTACATTCATACACATACAGAAATAAATAAAAAATTAAAAAAAAAAAAGTACATGCCACTAAAAACACCCGTAATGTCTCATTTAGACATGTGTTACCTAGAAATACAAGTTGCTGGGCTGGAGAGATGGCTCAGCAGTTAAGAGCACTGACTGCTCTTGCATCAGACCCGGGTTCAATTCCCATCACCCACATGGTGGCTAAGAACCGTCTTTAATTCTAGTTCCAGGGGAATGCAACACCCTCTTCTGACCTCCATAGCATTGCATGACATGGGTGCACCTACCTACGTGCAGACAGTACACTCATACACATAAAAAAAAAGGGGGGGCTGGAGAGATGGCTCAGCAGTTCAGAGCACCGACTGCTCTTGCAGAGGACCTGGGTTGGATTCCCAACACCCACATGGCAGCTAAGAACCATCTTTAACTACAGATCCAGGGGAATCTGACACCCTCTTCTGACCTCTGCAGCATTGCACGACATGGGTACACCAACCTGCATGCAGACGGTACATTCATACACATAAAAAATAATAATAAAAAATTTTAAATAAAATAAAGGTGAGGGTTAAAAAAAAGAAAAAAAAGAAAAAGAAATACAAGTTGCAAGGAATACAAATACCGTCATTTCATATAAACTACATACCTAAGAATAACAGAAGGAAGATAAATTCATAAAAAATTAAGTCACAAACATATGCTGTTGTTTCCTTCAACACTGTTTTAGAATGAAGGTCTTTGCCTTTCAGTAGATGAAGGAAACATTGATTAACTAAACAGTATCACTCCTCTGCAGACACAGG
Source organism: Rhizomys pruinosus (assembly GCA_009823505.1). Taxonomy (NCBI): domain Eukaryota; kingdom Metazoa; phylum Chordata; class Mammalia; order Rodentia; family Spalacidae; genus Rhizomys; species Rhizomys pruinosus. Next base: position 1,767,300 of record VZQC01011699.1, read on the forward strand.
GCTGTTTTTCTAGGTCAGGCTCCCAACTTCTTGTGAACTGAGAGTACAGGTAAAATTGACTCCTAATGCATTGGATAAATAGATCTGTGATAAAAATGAGTAACCAATTCTTTATCTCAATTAAAACCCGAAACTTGCCAGGTGTGGTGGCGCACACCTTTAATCCTAGCACTCAGGAAGCAGAGGCAGGCGGATCTTTGTGAATTCAAGGCCAGCCTGAAACTTAAAGAGAAATAATATAAATGTAATAGCATTTGTAAAAAATATTTTTCTTGGCTGGAGAGATGGCCTAGTGGTTAAGAGCACTGATTCCTCTTGCAGAGGACCCGGGTTCGATCCCCAGCACCCACACGGCGACTGAAAACCACCTTTAACTCCAGTTCCAGGGGAATCCGAGACCGTCTTCTGACTTCCGAGGCATTGCACGACTTGGGTGCACAGACCTACATGCAGACAGTACATTCATACACATAATAAATAAAATTTAAAAAATATTTTTCTTTATTACTTTTAGATTTGTGTATGAGTGCATTGGCTGCATGTACATAAACGCACTTGTGTTGTGCAATCCCCATGGAGGTCAGAAGAAGTCATCAGATCCCCTGGAACTGGAGTTAGTTGCCACGTGGGTGCTGGGAATTGAACCAAGTTCCTGTGTAAGAGCCGGCAGTGTTCTAACCTGCTGAGCCATCTCGCCAGTCCCGGCACCCAGCTTTCTTATATGAGTTCTGGCAATCAAACTTGGGTCAAGCATGGGAAGCACTTCATAGACAGAGCTCAATTCCCAAGTGATGGCAAACAGAGGGCAGAGGTGCATTACATTTTAATGTTGCCGTACCTTAATATGGAAGGATGGTTTCTTTTATATTTTATTTAGAAAGGCAAGTTTGCTTTTTCCAGGTTGAATAAAATTTATCTATTGCATTAGAAACAAATATTTGATTATAGAATTGCTTGATCAATGAACAAGAGACTTAATCAGTTCTATAGATAGTATAAATGATTTTAAAATGCAGATCAATTTTTAATACAAAATGCAATAAATCATTTTCTTTAGGTGCTAGAGAATCACTACACTGAGTCTCACGTGGAAACGAGGAGTGAGAACACTAATGCTGACTGTCCACTTCCAGTAGCTCAAGGCGGAGGTGAGGGAAGTAATGACCAGAATGAATTTGGTGAAAGCATCTTAAAGTAAGTTGCTACTTGTACCCTCCTTTTCAGCTAAAGATAACTAGTCTCTTGGTGTTTGGGTCTAAAAGGAAGAACTGAATCCTTAGAAATAAAAGATGTGAGCTTTTCTTTGAAAGAGTTTTCTGAAGTGATTTGACAATTCATTGCAAATTGTGTTTCTTCCATATTGGCCTAGCTTGTAGGAAAAGAGATAATTCATACAGAGCAAGCCTTGATTATTTTAATTTACTTAACATGTCAGTGGCAGTCCAATTAGATTTTTCATCCATTTTTATCTGTGAGACACAAGGAGTTGTAAGTAATAGCTTTGAAGACTCATAGTCAGCTTTGACTGTGATGAAATACCTGAGATAGCCCCCTACAAAGAAAGAGTTCATTGTCCTGCTGTTTGGAAGTCCATCCTGTGCTTATTGGCCTCCAGCTTTGGGCTTATGGTGAGAGCACGTCATGATGGGAGTGCGTGGCTGAGCAAAGAACAAGAGGAAGGGGTCGGGCCCACTGAGTTCCTGAAGGGCACACACTGCACTCAGTGATGAACTTCCCCAAACGCTCCACCTCCCAGCAATGCTGCCCTGTCCTGTCGCCTAAGCCTTGAGTAATGACCTTCCTTGGAGGGACAGTCAGCATGCAAATGATGAGTACCAGTATATGGAGAGTCCTTTGTGAGGATGCGAACTTTAGATACATTGAAATTCTTCTAGTGTTTTGAGGAACTGAATACTAGGATTGTCATTAATTGAACAACTTTTTATAGACCTATGTATCAAAAGTGTAAAAAGCACCAGGAAGGGGCTGGAGAGATGGCCTAGCGGTTAAGAGCGCCGACCGCTCTTGTAGAGGACCCGGGTTTGATCCCCAGCACCCACATGGCGGCTGAGAACCGTCTGAAGCTCCAATTCCAGGAGAACTCCAGTTCCAGGGGAATCCGAGACCCTCTTCTGACCTCCGCGGCATTGCACGTCACGGGTGCACAGACTTGCATGCAGACAGTACATTCATATACATACAGAAATAAATAAAATTAATTTAAAAAAAATTAAAAAAAAAAAAAAAGCACCAGGAAGGCCGGGCGTGGTGGCGCACGCCTTTAGTCCTAGCGCTTGGGAGGCAGAGACAGGTGGATCTCTGTGAGTTCAAGGCCAGCCTGGTCTACAGAGTGAGTTCCAGGACATCTGGGGCTACAGGGAAACCCTGACTCAAAAAGA
>VZQC01011699.1:1771392-1836204 GCA_009823505.1 Rhizomys pruinosus
GTATGTGTATGAATGTATTGTTTGCATGCAGGTCTGTGCACCCGTGTCGTGCAATGCCGCGGAGGTCAGAAGAGGGTCTCAGATTCCCCTGGAACTGGAGTTCTCCTGGAATTGGAGTTACAGACGGTTCTCAGCCGCCATGTGGGTGCTGGGGATCGAACCCCGGTCCTCTGCAAGAGCGTCGGTGCTCTTAACCGCTAGGCTATCTCTCCAGCCCCGAGATTGTTTTTTAAACAGCCAGCTTTCTCTTCATTTTATGATCTCTTCTAGAAGAACCTGTTAGACGTCTCAAAAGTCCCAATATTGCTAGTTGCCGGCCGGATTCACAGCGGTTAGAAGTAAGTCAATAGCAAGCAGATAAGAACCTTTAATTCTTTTCTATACTTAAGTAATGCCTGTGTGTTTATCCTTTATAAGCTATATTAAAGCCAGGCTGTTACTGCCCATTGGTGCATGCATCATAGACTACATGCTGCATTTTTCTTTCACTGAAATTCTGCTACTACATGTCCAATAATTCCAGACAATGAAATCTTCCATTTCCTGAAGTACTTTAGCAAATCAATAAATTTGCAGTTTTTGTACTTTTTTTTTGGGGGGGGGTTGTCTTTTTGAGACAGAAGTTCAAGACCAGTGTGGCCTTGAACTCACAGAGCTCTACCTGCCTCTGCCTCCCAAGTGCTGGAATTAAAGGTTTGCACCACATCTGCCATTACTTTTTTTTTTTTAAGACTCATAACCAGATTTCTAGGCAGAACATAGATATTTCCCATTATTTTAACATGTCTTTAAAAAAGCATTAAGTTTTCCTCATTTTGTGGTCATTTTCTCAGGTTAATTAATACTGATGGAGAGATGAATATATGAAATTTATAAAATCTCGTCACCTTGTCTTTCTGCCTTAGCATGCTCAGTAGTAGTTCATGAAACCAAAGCAGTTCATCTGGTAAAGGATCTGGCCAGAGCAGCAGAGGGACTGCCTGTTATGGTTCCGCTTATCCCTTGCTTTTAAACTGCTGTTGCCCTTGGCCAGCAGTTAATGTGAAATTCAAAACACCCAACACGGTAACACTTTTTTGTCTCATTTCCTTTCATTGTGGGCACCATTGATTTTAACAGCATTCCATGGAAGAGGTTCAGTGTCCAAGGAAGGAAGCATTGGAGGCAAATATGGAGAAAAAACTGACTGAGCAGAAAGGGTAAGGAGTGTGAAGTGGTTCACAGTAGCTTTTTACCTTCCTCCACAATGTAGTCTATGTAGGCTGGAATTATAACTTTGAAAGGATAGTTAATGAGTTTTAGTGTTATACTTTTTTTGTATAGTGTCATACTTTTTTGATGTTATACCTCTCATAAAAATTCTTTTTGCACCGCCGGGCGTGGTGGCGCACGCCTTTAATCCTAGCACTTGGGAGGCAGAGACAGGCGGATCTTTGTGAGTTCAAGGCCAGCCTGGTCTACAAGGTGAGTTCCAGGACAGCTGGGGCTACAGGGAGACCCTGTCTCGAAAAGACCAAAAAAAAAAAAGGTGTGCACCACCATGCCCAGCTTATTTTATTTTTTTTAAAAGTTGAAGTCAANCCTTTCATTGTGGGCACCATTGATTTTAACAGCATTCCATGGAAGAGGTTCAGTGTCCAAGGAAGGAAGCATTGGAGGCAAATATGGAGAAAAAACTGACTGAGCAGAAAGGGTAAGGAGTGTGAAGTGGTTCACAGTAGCTTTTTACCTTCCTCCACAATGTAGTCTATGTAGGCTGGAATTATAACTTTGAAAGGATAGTGTAATGAGTTTTAGTGCTTATAACTATTTTTTTGTATACGTGGTCTAACCTTTTTTTGATTGTTATATACTCTTCAGGCCTTAAGCATAATGTCTTTTTGCACCGCCGGGGCGTCGGAGGTGGGCGTCTTAACGGCCTTTAACTCCTCAGCCACTTCTGGGAGTCAGGAGGTACAGTGCGGATCTGTGTGTGAGTTGGGAGGCAGAGACAGGCGGATCTTTGTGAGTTCAAGGCCAGCCTGGTCTACAAGGTGAGTTCCAGGACAGCTGGGGCTACAGGGAGACCCTGTCTCGAAAAGACAAAAAAAAAAAAAGAATTCTTTTTGCCTTTGTTCTCTCATCACTGTCAGCCTTATCAAAATGAAATGTACCTTTAAATAGGCTAGAGTTAATTCTTCTACAACTGAGGGAACTGTCTGTCCATACTGATTCCACTTTTATTTCATTAAATACAGAACTATTGCACATTGAAATACATATGACCTTTCTCTGTTGTGCTTTGGCTACGGCATTCTGTCCCTTAGGACTCTGACTTGCATACATTCTGCTGGTAGTATGTTATTGTTTCAGGGAGAGGTGAAAGTAGGTTTCATAAATTGCAGTTTGAATATGTTTTTAAAATTTTTTGCTGATTGATTTTTAGATAGGGTCTCCCATAGTCCCAGCTGGCCTCATTCTTACAGAGATCCACCTGCCTCTGCCTCCCAAATGCTGAGATTAAAGGTGTGTACCACCACGACTGGCTGAATATGATTTTTTTTAACTTTTAGAATTTTTGAAATTTTAGGGGCTATGGAGATAGTTCAGTCCTTAAAGTGCTTGTTACACAAGCATGAGAACCTGTTTGATCCCTTGTACCCAATGTAAAAAGCTGGGTATGATGGTGTTCATAATCTTGGTGCTGAGGAGGTAGAAGTACACAGCTTGATTGTTGGGGCCTCTGGACAACTAGCCTAACTTGACTGGTGAGACCCTGTCTCAAAAACAAGATGGATCACTCCTACAAAATGGCACCACGGGTTGATTATTGGCCTCCACACACACCTACTCTCACATGAGCATACATACATACCATACACATAACCATCCGTGAAAACAACTACACACAAAGAATTTTGGGAAGCCTTGAATAAGAGAGGTAACAGTCAACTTTTTTCTTAGTACACTTTTTTTTTGTTCTTTTTGAGACAGGGTCTTCCTATATCCCCACCTGGCCTAGAACTCACCATGTAGACCAGTCTGGCCTTGAACTCACAGAGATCTGCCTGCCTCTGCCTCCCGAGTGCTGGGATTAAAGGCATGCGCCACCACTCCCAGCATCCGTACACAGTTTTTATTTTCAATAGTTATACAGACATTTTCTCTTCCCCTTCGGGTGCTATGAATTGTTCCTAGGACTTTACACATGCTGGACAAGCACTTTACCATTGAGTTATATCCCCTGTTCATTAAAGAAATTAACATCATGTGCCATTATAAGTATTATAGATATTTCTAGTGATAAAAACTAGTCTTTACAGTTTTAAGTGAATCAATGGGATTCTTCAGTGTTCTGAGCACAGTGTTCACATATTCCATAGAACTTTGGGTCATAGCTAACCTCATATCCCCTCATTTTGGGTTCTGTTGTTTTTGTTGCTCAGTAGTCAGTGGTGCTCAAGTTATGTATCAAATTATAGGCAGGCTTTGCTTTTGTTTGAATCTGTCACTAACTGCTATGGGAACAAATGCAAACAGATTGTGATTATGAGCTAAGCATTATAGAGTTGTTAGAGAATTAGGTTCTTTAATGGCTGAGCAGTAGTTTACCTGTGTCTTAGATAATGTAAAGAATATCTTTAATCAGATATTGATTTTATTTATAGCATAATCGAAGCCTCGTCGAATTCTGAACATACCATTCCTTGTTCACTTTCTATAGATGCAAACTCAGAAACTTCTGGGTAAGAATTTTTATCTAGTATAACATTTTGAAATAATCATGCCTTAAAAATAAGAAAATAAATTGATGCCTCTGCCAATCTAAAATAATTGCTACATGTTTGTATTAAAAACTATGGGGATAGATGGAAGTTAATATGAACTATTGAAGGAGCAGCATAGGAATACCATTTTGATATTTTAGTTAATTATTTAAGCTTTTCCTAAAGGAGTTCTTTTTATGGTCTTTTCGAGACAGGGTCTCCCTGTAGCTCCGGCTGTCCTGGAACTCACTCTGTAGACCAGGCTGTCCTTGAACTCACAAAGATCCTCCTGCCTCTGCCTCCCAAGTGCTAGGATTATAGGCGTGCACCACCAAGCCCGGCTTGATTACATTGTTTTTCTTAGGAGTACAGAGTTCTAAATGTTCTCAAAAATATAATTGCCTTGGTTTATAGGATTATGTAAGATTTTAGTTTGTAAAGGCTTATTACAGAAAGTCTTTCTCATTAAAGTCATTCCCAAAAGTAAATTTGTCTTTAATTTTTAGTTTTAAATACACACTTTTTTGTTGTGGTTTGTTATAAATGGTTATAAACTTTGTTTGGAAATGAAATGTTCACAGTTCCATGGTTTGATCCTTAATAAGGATCAGCAGTCATCATTGATCTTAGAATTAAACAAACATTTTATTTTATTTTATTTATTTTATTTTATTTATTTTTTTTGCCTTTTCGAGACAGGGTCTCCCTGTAGTCCCAGCTGTCCTGGCACTCACTCTGTAGACCAGGCTGGCCTTGAACTCACAAAGATCCACCTGCCTCTGCCTCCCAAGTGCTAGGATCAAAGGCATACGCCACCACGCCCCGGCGCTAAACAAACATTTAAACCTTTTCTTTTCTCTCTCTTTCTCTTTTTTCCTTTTGTCTTTTTTGAGACAGGGTCTCTCTGTAGCCCCAGTTCTCTTTGAACTTGCTCTGTAGACCAGGCTGTCCTTGAACTCACAGAGACCTGCCTGCCTGTGCCTCCCCAGTGCTGGGATTAATGGCGTGTGCCCCCACGCCCAGCTTTACCTGTATTCTTAATCACTAATTTTAATCAGAAGTTTTTTCATAAACCTATACAATTAATAAGAATAACTGTACAATTCTCAAGGTCAGGTACCTTCAGGGCTGGGCTATTCTGGGCTGTAACACTACATCCTGGACAGTATGTGCCCTGGTGCACCTCATAACCCTGAAATCCAAAGACAAAGTAGGATTTAAATATTTAGATCATAGGCATTCCTTTATTTTAATTGTTTTTCTTGTTTAAATGCTTCCCCATAGTACCCGTGTTTCTGAACTTAAAGATGTATCTTCCTCGCTTCAACCTCTCGTGCCAGATGGGGTCAATGTTGCTTCACAAACACCTGTTCCAATACCTCAGCAGACTCAGAGAAATGAACCCATGGTTCAGTTACCAGATTCTTCTGATTCTGTTAAGCAGATGCTCCAAGATGAAATGTTTAAATTAGTTCAGGTGAGTACATCTCTACATAAGTAAATTGACACATAATATACAGAGTTTTAAATTGGGGCCTGGAGGAGAGATGGCTCAGTGGTTAAGAGCACCAGCTATGGGGCTGGAGAGATGGCTCAATGGTTGGGAGCACCGACTGCTCTTGCAGAGGACCTGGGTTCGGTTCCCAGCACCCACATGGCGGCTAAGAACCATCTTTAAGCCAGGCGTGGTGGTGCACGCCTTTAATCCTAGCACTCATAAGGCAGAGGCAGGTAGATCTCTGTGAGTTCAAGGCCAGCTTGGTCTACAGAGTGAGTTCCAGGCCATCTGGGGCTATAGGGAGACCCTGTCTCAAAAAATAAGAACATCATCTGTTCTTGTAGAGGACCTCGGTTTGATTCCCAACACCCACCTGGTGGCTAATAGCCAGCTGTAACTCTAGTTCCAGGGGAATTTGATGCCTCTTCTGACCTCTGTGGGCATTGATTGCATGACACAGATGCACTTGCACACATGCAGGCAATACACTCATACATACATAAAAAATAAAAATAATAAAAAACTAATTAAAATTAGCAAACATCTAGAATAGACCAGTCAAAATTGCATTCTATGTATTTCTCTGCTTTGAAGGGTCATCATAGGTCATTCAAAGGTTCCTACCTTTGAGACTAGACTCATCTACTGTCATCTGACAGTGGTCTATTTATACTGGGCTCTTTGGGTTAGATGGAGGTAGATCAAATCAGACCAACTAAAGCACTCAAAATCTATTCTCTTACACAGATTATCAGATTTATTACCCACAGATTAAAAGTGTCTGCTACATTTCAAGTGATTGTTCATCTTTTTCTCCCCTGAGCACCCTTTCTCTTTGTCCACTAATAATTTTTAATTATTATCTTTTTAACTTTAAAAAAATTTATTGCCAGGTGTGGTGGTATACACCTTTAATCCCAGCACTTGGGAAGCAGAGGCAGGCTGATCTCTGTGAGTTCAAAGCCAGCCTGGTCTACAGAGCAAGTTCCAGGACAGCTGGGGCTGCAGGGAGACCCTGTCCTGAAAAGACCAAACAATTTTTTTAAAGATATTTATTTGTTTATTCATTTATTTATTGGTTGTCTTTTTAAAATTTTATTTATTTTTTATGTGTATGAGTGTACTGTCTGCATGTAGGTTTGTGCACCCGTGTTGTGCAATGCTGTGGAGGTCAGAAGAGGATGTCGGATTCCCTTGGAACTGGAGTTAAAGACAGCTCTTAGCCGCCATGTGGGTGCTGGGAATCAAACCTGGGTCCTCTGCAAGAGCAGTTGGTGCTCTTAACCAACTCTCCAGCCCCAATTGATTGTCTTTTTGAGACAGGGTCTCCATGTAGCCCCAGCCTGGAACTCACTATGTAGACCAAGCTAGCCTTGAACTCACAGAGATTCGCCTGCTTCTGTCTCCAGAGTGCTGGGATTAAAGGCGTGTGCCACCAAGCCCAGTTTATTTTATTTTTATTTTTATTTTTAATTGTGTTTACATGTGTGTCAATGAGTGTATGTGCACATGAGTATAGTTGCCTGTGGAGGCCACAAGAAGGTGTTGGATCTCTTGGAACTGGAGTTATAGGCAGTAGTGAGATGCTTAGTGTAGGTTCTGGGACCCACACTTAGGTTCTCCACAAGAACCATCTCCTCAGCCCTACTTTTTGTACTTTTTTTTTAATTTTAATTTTTTTTTTATTATTTATTTTTGTATGTGTATGAATGTATTGTTTGCATGCAGGTCTGTGCACCCGTGTCGTGCAATGCCGCAGAGGTCAGAAGAGGGTCTCGGATTCCCCTGGAACTGGAGTTCTCCTGGAATTGGAGTTACAGACGGTTCTTAGCCGCCATGTGGGTGCTGGGGATCGAACCCGGGTCCTCTGCAAGAGCGTCGGTGCTCTTAACCGCTAGGCTATCTCTCCAGCCCCTACTTTTTGTACTTTTAAGGCTAATTTCCATCATACCTCTACTTACTTCTCTGTTCACCTCTGTATTTTTATGTGATATACCATTTTTGTATTAATGGGTTTTAGCACTTATTTTCTCTTTAAACTCAGGAGTCCTGATGAGAATATTTTTTTCAGTGTGCATTGTCCCATTAAATCTGTTTCATCCTTATCCTCCCCAGTTCCTTCTGCCCCTCTCTGCTTAGTAATGCTGCCTGCTCTACCACCAGCTTAAAGTTCTAGAGGTATTTCTCAAGCTGTTTTGTGGATTACTGGGGTTCTACCTGGTCAATACTCCATGTGTTTAGCCAGTTCTTCACATAATTCTCATGTACCTGCAGGACTGAGAGTCACTGTCTAAGAGTGATGTCTGCACCTTCCATTACATGTATTTACAGTTTCCCTGCGCCTCTTCTCTCTTGTTTCCCTTCTCTTTCTTTGTTTTCAAGAAGGGTCTTCACTGTGTTCAGTATGCCTTCTTGATTCTCTGGCCCATACTATATGTCACTGTAGTATTATTTCTTTTTTTTTTTGGTCTTTTCAAGACAGGGTCTCCCTGTAGCCACAGCTATCCTGGAACTCACTCTGTAGACCAGGCTGGCCTTGAACTCACAAAGATCCGCCTGCCTCTGCCTCCCCAGTGCTAGGATTAAAGACGTGCGCCACCACACCCGGCTCGTATTATTTCTTTAGCTCTAGCCAACCTTGGATGATATGTTACTCTCTCTCTCTCTGAATTTTAAATGGTATTTTCTTGTAATTTTTAAAGTGTGCATATCAAGTAATGATTTCCTCAGATATTTCCTATAATATGTGCCTACCTGCTGAACCATTTAGCTAATCAGCATGTATGCTTTCTCTGTCTACTTTTTTCACTCCTCTTCCTTTTCGTTTTCCTTCTCTTCTTCCTCTTCCTCCTCTCTTCCTTCTTCTCCATCTCCTCCTCTTCTTCCTTTATATTGGGGATCTGGTTTAGGGCCTTGTGTGCACCAGGAAAAGCTCCATTGAGTTATACCCCCAGTCTATGTATTTCTTTTTACAATTGGAGGGAAGCTATATTTAAAAAAAAAATGCAATGTTTCCCCATTACTATGTTTCATCAAGTATAAATTCTTCTGTTGGTCTAAAAACTCCATCATACTACAGAGTCCCTTAATCTTTTCCCACCATAATCCTGCAAGTCCAGTGTTTCTCCCAGCCCGTAATCCTGCAAGTCCAGTGTTTCTCACAGTCCATAATCCTGCAAGTCCAGTGTTTCTCCCAGTCCACAATCCTGCAAGTCCAGTGTTTCTCACAGTCCATAATCCTGCAAGTCCAGTGTTTCTCACAGTCCATAATCCTGCAAGTCCAGCATTTCTCCCAGTCCATAATCCTGCAAGTCCAGTGTTTCTCACAGTCCATAATCCTGCAAGTCCAGCATTTCTCCCAGTCTATAATCCTGCAAATCCAGTGTTTCTCCCAGTCCATAATCCTGCAAGTCCAGCGTTTCTCNTCTATAATCCTGCAAATCCAGTGTTTCTCCCAGTCCATAATCCTGCAAGTCCAGCGTTTCTCATAGTCCATAATCCTGCAAGTCCAGCATTTCTCATAGTCCATAATCCTGCAAGTCCAGTGTTTCTCGCAGTCCACAATCCTGCAAGTCCAGTGTTTCCCCCAGTCCACAATCCTGCAAGTCCAGCGTGTCTCACAGTCCACAATCCTGCAAATCCAGTGTTTCTCACAGTCCATAATCCTGCAAGTCCAATGTTTCTCCCAGTCCATAATCCTGCAAGTCCAGTATTTCTCACAGTCCATATCCTGTAAATCCAGTGTTTCTCCCAGTCCACAATCCTGCAAGTCCAGTGTTTCTCACAGTCCACAATCCTGCAAGGCCATCTCTCCAGCCCCAAATTTTATTTATTTTTTTATGTGTATGAATGCACTGTCTGCATGTACGTTGGCGCACCCATGTCGTGCAATGCCACAGAGGTCAGAAGAAGGTGTTGGAGTCCCCTGGAACTGGAGTTAAAGATGGCTCTCAGCTGCCATGTGGGTGCTGGGGATCAAACCCCGGGTCCTCTGCAAGAGCAGTTGGTGTTCTTAACTGCTGAGCCATCTCTACAGCCCCTGGTCATTGGAATTTTTAATGCCACTCAAGTGATTCTCGTGTCAGTAATTTTGGGAACCATCGGTGGCCCTTCACTGTTCATCTGGTCAGTCCTTGGAGAGATTTCCTCACTCTTCATCTGTGTTACTCTCTCTTCTTTCCTGAAAACTTGTTTAAGACATGCACATTCTGGAGATTTTTATTTTTTTATCCTCCACTTGCTCCATCAGAATACCCCTGTATCACTCCTGGGCGTTTTATGTGAGCTAGATATACTGATAGTCCCCCTCAATCATGAAACAGTGCTCATGTCCCAAGGTAATAAGATGTTCTGCTTTTCTTTTATTTAAAAAAATCCCCCCTGGGGGCTAGAGAGTTCAGCATTTAAGAGCACTGACTACTCTTGCAGAGGACCCAGGTTCAATTCTCAGCCCCCACATGGCAGGTAACGACCATGCATAGCTCCTGTTCCAGGAGATCTGACACCCTCTTCTGACCTCTGCAGGCATTGCATGATGGGTGCACCTACCTTACATAGCAATACATTCATATACATAAAATAAAAATAATAAATAAAATATTTTTAAAAATCCCCCTGGCTTGGCTCTCTGCTCAGAATTTCGGTATATGATAGATACTGAGACAAAAATCTTAGTTCTCAAGTCTCTCTTGCTGATGCCTTAGATTCTTTCATTCTTTTTTAAAGATATCTCTTTGTTTTGTTCTAGCTACAGCAGATCAATTTCCTGAGCCTAATGCAAATAGTAGGATCGTCTCTTCCTAATCTTCCAGATAGGCATCCACTTCTCCAGCAGGTTCAATCTGTGCATCTGGGAGAAAGCCAAGTACCAGTCCCTGCAAGAGAGAGTAATTATGTTGAAGTCAACAATAGTCAGAGAATTTTCACTGAACCACAATCCCTGGGAGAGCGTACCAGGGAGCCTGGCAAGAACAACCCACAGGGCCATGAAGGAATCAGCCAGCCTGATCAAAATGGTGATGTAAATTTACAGGTAAGGCATATAAAGATACCATTAGGACTGGGGAGATAGCTTAGTCAGTAAGTTACTTTGAAGAACTGAGTTCAATGCAATAAGTCAGGCGTAGGGGCTGAAGAGATGGCTCAGCAGTTAAGAGCACTGGCTGTTCTCACAGGGGACCCAGGTTTGGTTCCTAGCACCCACATGTTGCTAACGCCCACCCTTAACTCCATTTCCAGGTGATCCAATCCCCTCTTATCGCCCCCACAGGTACCAGGCACACATGGGCACACTTATGTACATGCAGGTAGAGCACTCATATACATAAAATAAAAATAAAGGAATCTCGAGGCAGAGGCAGGCAGATCTCTGAGTTCAAGGCCAGCCTGGTCTATAGTGAGTTCCAGGCCAGCTGGGGCTATGGGGGACCTTGTCTCAAAAAGACAAAAAAAAAAAAGTCAGATATGGTGGTGCATTCTTGAAATCCCAGCATTGGGGTGGTAGAGACAGGCAGATAGACACTTGGGTCTCACTGGTCAGCTAGCTCAGCCTACTTGGTGAGTTCCAGGCCATTGAAAGACTCTTGTCTTAAAAAAAAAAAAAAAAAACTTGGGGTGGTACATGAGACCAAAGGTTGTCCTGTGACCTCCACATGCACATGTTCCTACATACGATATTCTGATTTCATTCTTTGGCTGTGATAAAATGTCTAACAAAAAGCAATTTAGGGGAAAAGGGATTTTAGTGCACAGTTCTAGGCTGCAGTCCCTTATTACAGAGAAGTCAAGGCGGCAGGAGCTTGAAGCATCTGGTCATATCACATCCACAGTCAAGAGCAGAGAGAAATGAATGCATGCATGCAACACTGGCTTGCTTATGCTGTCTCCGCTAGATCAGGTCCCTCTGCTGGGAAACGGTGCTGCCTATTCTGGGCTGGGTCTTTGCATATCAGTTAACGTAATTAAGACAGTCTTCCTTAGGCATACTCCTGGGCCAACCCTATGTGAAGAATCTCTCATTGAGACTCTTTTCAGATGATTCTGGCCTCTCGTCTGTCTCTCTGTGTCTGTCTCTCTCACACACACACACTACCATTACTGCCTTAATAGATTAATCATTGGAATTTTTTACTTGAGGACATAAGGTGTTTTTTTTTTCCCCCCTAACATTCTCTTCCATCCAGTTCATACTGTAAATTATCATTTACAACATAAGAAATTTGTACTGTATCCTAAGTTTGTGCATTATCTTTTTATTTCCTCTTCTAGAATGTTCCACATGGGAGTATTTCTTCATGTCAGTTAGGTGGCCATCCCCAGGGGAGACAACACGCTGCAGCATCTCAAGCCTTCACAGCCACTTTGCCTTCTCCGACTCCTGGTGGAGATTCTCACCTCCAGCTTCTGTTCACACGCTCCGCTGTCCGGAAGGCGCCTCAGCTGCTCCCACCTGCTAGAACATCTGCTCCTGCTGCTGGCTTTCCCCTGCTGCATTTTCAGCCTAAGCATGAATTCAAGCCTCTTTCCTTACCTCCAGGAAGAATTCCACAAGTTCCTTTCAGGCCTCAGGCCCAACCAAGAGAGGCTTGGGGATTATCTGATTCCGTCCAGCCTCCTCTGCCTAGTAGAATGGTGCGCACCACTTTGCCATCCCATTCAAATTGGAGCCACGATAATACTAAATCTGTCAACAATGCAGAAGCCGTACTTACAGACATCTCTCAGCATGCAAACTTGGATCAGTATGTTGGACAGCAAAACCTGACTCCTCAACAGGATTCTTCCGTATTTATAAAGCCAAAAAATATATCTGATAGTAAACCAGGGCCTTTTGAGATATCTCAGAATTCTTTTGGCCTTCCTTTATTACATCTGCAATTTAAACCTGCTTGTGTATTTTCATCACCCTCAAGAGCATCAATTGGATTTTCCTCGATACCTATCAGATCTGTCACAGAAGGAAAAAAATACCCACAACTATCATTACTTCATCCATGTCTACCCCCAGAAAATATGGTAATGAAATTTTTTTAAATTTTATTTATTTTTTATGTGTATGAGTGTACTGTCTGCATGCAGGTTTGTGCACCCATATCGCGCAATGCTGCGGAGGTCAGAAGAGGGTGTTGGATTCCTCTGGAACTGGAGTTCTCCTGGAATTGGAGTTACAGATGGTTCTTAGCCACCATGTGGGTGCTGGGGATCGAACCCAGGTCCTCTGCAAGAGCAGTCGGTGCTCTTAACCGCTAGGCTATCTCTCCAGCCCAGTAATGAATTTTTATGTAGTTACAGAAACACTGAGTCCTGCATTTTCCATACTATAAATATGTATATGATCATACTATATGTATATGATCATACTATACTGTATGTTCATTGAAAACTTGAGAACATCTTTTTTTAATTTTATTTATTTAAAATTTTTTTTTTATTTTGTATGTGTATGAATGTACTGTCTGCATGTAGATTTGTGCACCCATGTCGTGCAATGCTGTAGAAGTCAGAAGAGGGTGTCAGATTCCTCTGGAACTGGAGTTAAAGACGGTTCTCAGCTGCCATGTGGGTGCTGGGGATCGAACCTGGGTCCTCTGCAAGAGCAGTTGGTACTCTTAACTGCTAGGCCATCTCTCCAGCCCCGAGAACATCTTTTTGCACATCTGTTTAGTGTGTGTGTGTGTGTGTGTGTGTGTGTGTGTGTGTTTGTATTCTCTGTCTCTCTGAGTTCAAGGCCAGCCTGCTCTACATAGAATTCCAGGTCAGCTGGGGCTATAGGGAGACTCTGTCTCAAAAAGACAAAAAAAAAAAAAAAGTTGTTAAGCATACACATCTGTCAGAAGTTTTCTATGTAATAAGATGGTAGCTTTATAAATATACCAAATACCCTTTAAAGACACTATCTTTGATTTATGAAATTTACACTGTTTAGTTTCTAATTTTGTGGGTAGTACCATCTTAGGGCAATTGAGTAACTGAGTAATTTATTTTCTTGTATACTTACTACATGAAGATACTCCTGGTTAGAGAAATGGTGATTCATTTAAAAGAGTACGTAATCTGCCTCCTTTTCTTGAACATATTATGAACAGAACATGGGATTAAATAAGAAGAGTTCACATTTTGAGAAGAATTTTTAAGATTTTTCTATGGCTGGGCAATCTGGAGCACACCTGTAATCCCAGCACTTGGGAGGCAGAGGCAAGTAGATCTCTGAGTTTGAGGCCAGCCTGGTATATATGGTGAGTTCCAGGCCAGCCAGGGCTACATAGTAATACCCTGTTTAAAAAACAAAACAAAACAAAAAAGTGTCTATTAGAATAATTTGCTGAACCCCAAGTCTTTATAACCCACTTAGGGATTATCAATGCATGGTGATAGCCATCTATAGGGTTTGTTTTGTTTTGTTTTGTTTTGTTGAGATAGGGTCTCCTTGTAGCCCCAATTTTCTTGGAATTCACTGTGTAGACCAGGTTTGCCTTGATCCCACAGAGATCCACCTGCCTCTGCTTCCTGAGCAGTGGGATTAAAGGTGTGCACCACCAGCTTCATCCATCATCTTCCTACCACTACATCTCCCCCTTTCTGATTTTTCAGTTAAGTACATAATGCCATTATCTTTGCAGTTATAGGAAGGATGATCTATGTGGAAATGAAATTCAGAAGGCAAGGACTGTATTTCTGAAACAAGATTACCCAGTTGGGGGCCAGTGACACCCCTCAGTGGTACAGTAATTACTTAGTGTTCTGCAGGCTCTGAGTTGGATCCTGAGAAGAAAAGCATTTTAAAGACCTGTATGAAACTTTAACCACTGTGAAATATCTAATTGTTTTAAGATATGGATGCTTACCAGTCCAATTTGTTTTATTTGATATATTTTATCCCTTATATGTATAAGTTTAATTTAAATATTTTTTTCAATTGTCTCAAGCTATTGTGAATTGGAGTTGATGAATTTTCATTATTATGCTTTGGGGTTTTTTTTCCTGTAGTGTAAGAAACCACAGCTTATCCCACTTGAAAACCTCATTGCATTTAAAGGAAAACAACAAAAACAAACATACAGTGTGTTTGAACAAGGTGATTGTCATCCTCTTCAGCTTCTAAAGGTCAATATTGAACCATCTAAAACAACTCATGGGAAGGACAGTAAAAAAAGGCAAGTTCTGAATGAGATCTTATCTGATGTTATGATGTGCCAGCAAGTTCGTTATGAGTTAAAGTCATAGAACCCTATTCTGATTCCACCCGTCACTGGACACAAGTACGGGATCAGTTTTCAGTGCCATGTATTTAAACTAGACCTATAATGAGAAAACCTCCTGTTGGTGTCAGGGGGAAAAATGCTATCATTTTTTCCATTTTTATTAAGGTATTCTTTCCTACTATTCATAGGCTAGAGGGTTCTTTTTCATGGTTCTGTGACAGAATGAATAGGTAGGTGGTTGTTGTTGTTTTGTTTGGTTTTGGTCTTTTTAAGACAGGGTCTTCCTAGTCCAGCTGGCCTGGAACTCACTATTTAGATCAGCCTGGCCTTGAACTCACAGAGATCTGCCTGGCACTGCCTCTGGAGTGTTGAGATTAAAGGCATGCACCATCACGTCAGGTATAGTTAGGTTTTATAGCACACATATTTGGGATCAGGTGAAATTCTATACATCATCCAACATTTTGGACAAGTATTTATTTTACTCATGTTACTATATCCTCTGTTACAGGAAACAGGAAAGTAGGTGGTAATGTAAACTGCTTCAGGGCACTAAGAAATGTGCATGTAAAAGCAAGGCTGTCAGGGCTGGAGAGATGGGTCAGCAGTTCACAGCACTGGCTGCTTTTGCAGAGGAGCTGGGCTTAATTCCCAGCATCCACTTGTCAGCTAATAACCATCCTTAACTCCAGTTCCAAGGGATCTGACACCTTCTTCTGGCCTCTGTGGGCTGTATACACATAGTGCATTCACATACGTGCAAGCAAACCAGCCATACACATAAAATGAAAGTAAATGATTTAGGAGGCTGGAGAGATGGCTCAGTGGTTAAGAGCACTGACTGCTCTTTCAGAGGACCTGGGTTTGATTCCCAGCACCCACATGGTAGCTAAGAACTGTCTTTAAAGAAAAAAAATACTCGACCCCCAGGTTCGATCCCCAGCACCCACATGGCGGCTGAAAACCATCTGAAACTCCAATTCCAGAACTCCAGTTCCAGGGGAATCCGACACCCTCTTCTGACCTCCGTGGCATTGCACGACACGGGTGCACAGACCTGCATGCAGACAGTACATTCATACACATACAGAAATAAATAAAATTAAAATAAAAAAAATAAAAAAATACTCAAATATAAATAATTAAAAAAATTTTTTTTTTTCTTTTGGTATTTTTGAGACAGGGTCTCCCTTTAGTCCCAGCTATCCTGGAGCTCACTTTGTAGACCAGGCTGGCCTCGAACTCACAGAGATCCGCCTGCCTCTGCCTCCCAAGTGCTAGGATTAAAGGCACGCACCACCACGCCCGGCTAATAGTTTAATTTTTTAAAAAAAGCAAGGCTGTCCTATACTTCAGCTGAAGAGTACAAACTATAATATTTTACCTATAATGAATATTCAACACATCTATTGATTAGTAAAGTTTTAGTATAGGAAATGTTTTTAAATTTCACATTAGACTAAAATTTGTTACCATTGTTGTCCTTTCAGAAATAGTTCCTTCCTTTCTAAGTATTCTGTCTTCATGGTCAATTTCTAATCTTTGAAGATCTCTTTCCTCTTTGCTGGGGTTTTGCTCAGGTGACTGTGTGTTTTGCATCTTCTTGAAGGTGAAGGGAGGTATTCTGTAGGGGTTCTGGCCTCAGCTTCTGATCTGCAGCAGAGTTTTTAAAGTACTTAAAAGGTAAAAGCCTCTCCCAAAACTCTAGTGACCAACTCAGATTAGTCAGTTCAGCAGTAGAAAAACAAGAAATACATTTTACTTATATTTGTTTTTTGGCTTATATTTGCTTGTATTCTAGCAGAATATCTTGCTAGTTTAATTAAATTCTATTAAATAATTTATCAACAATTGTCTTCACATAATAAGACACAAATGAAAACTAAATATTACCGTAAGAGGAAAATCATTCTATACTGTTGTTTTTGACAGGCAGAGAAGGCGAGCTGAGAAAAAGCTGCTAGAAGAGAGACCTGAGAGGCCGAGAAGGAAACCAAGTGTTAGTTTTTGGCTAGAGGAGCCCTCGATTAATAATGAGTCAGAAGTCATCCTGGAACCCAAGGTATAAATACACAGCTTCTGTAGAGTCTTCCTCAACATGCACATGACCATTTACAATTTCTCTGTGGCTCGTGTGGTCTGATTGCTGGAAGTTTCAGCCTGTGGTTTGGAGAGTCTGGCCATCACAGTGCACAAGAGCCTGTTGCTTCCCTCCACAGATGAGGGAAGCATACACACACACACACAGAGCTGTAAGTATGAAAGCAACTTGATGGCAAATTGAAACCTGTCGCTTAGAGTATCTGCTTGATGACTTGGTTGTGTGTGGAATCACTCTTGGCCTTTTCCACTATCTTAATGCACATGGTATGTGATTTAGGCGTCTTCTGTCAGAGACTGAGATAACTCCAGGATTACCCAAACAGATTTGCTCTGTAGCCTTTATTATAAATCAAGTCTTTTATTTATTTGTTTAAGATTTATTGTTCTATTTATGTATGTATACATCTGTGTCTGTATATATGTGTGCTTGAAGAGGCCTCTTAGAAGAGGCATGGTATCCCCTGGGGCTGGATTTACAGGCAGTTGTGAGCCATCCAATGTGAGTTGGGAATTGAACTCAGTCCTCTCCAAGAACAGCAAGTGTTCTTAAGTGCTGAACCATCTCTCCAGTCCAAAAATAGATCTTTTTTTTTTTTTTTTTTTTTCTGGTCTTTTTGAGACAGGGTCTCCCTGTAGCCCCAGCTGGCCTGGAACTCACTATGTAAACCAGGCTTGCCTTGAACTCAAAGAGATCTGCCTGCCTCTGCCTGGGTTTAAAGGTGTATGCCACTGCGCCTAGCATAAATAGGTCTTTTAAAACATTAATTTTAATGCTAGGCATGGTGACGCATAACTTTAATCCCAGCATTTGTGAGGCAGAAGCAGTTGGATCTCTGTGAGATTGAGGCCAGCCTGGTCTACATAGTGAGTTTTGGGCTACCTGGGGCCACAGGGAAACTGTCTCAAAAAGAACAAAAGTAAGCAAACAGCAATAAAGCATTCATTCTAAATTTGGATAAAACCATTAAGTTAAACAGGTACATAATTTTATTTATGTGCCTTCACCTGCCCCTGCCTCCTCAGTGCTGGGATTAAAGGTGTGCTCTGGGCTGGAGAGATAGCCTAGCGGTTGAGAGCGCTGACTGCTCTTGCAGAGGACCTGGGTTCGATCCCCAGCACCCACATGGCGGCTGAGAACTGTCTGTAACTCCAATTCCAGGAGAACTCCCGTTCCAGGGGAATCCGACACCCTCTTCTGACCTCCGTGGCACTGCACGACAGGGGTGCACAAACCTACATGCAGACAGTACATTCATACACATACAAAAAAAAAAAAGGTGTGCTCCACCATGCCCAGCCTGTGCCTTTTTTTTTTTAAAGCCATGTATTTTCATTACATTCTGAAGAACACGTTTGGGGCCATGTACTTCTGAGTCCATGGAAGACTTTGGTGGGATGGGATACTGTTTGAATATCAAGTCTACTCTGTAGTGGAGACTTAGACATAGGAATGTACTAAGTTTGTGTTAAATTGCTAATATTCTTGTCTGGGCGTGGCAGCACACACCTTTAATCCCAACACAGGCAGAAGCAGGCAGATCTCTGTGAGTTCAAGGCCAGCCTGGTCTATATAGCAAACTCCAGGCCATCTGGGACTAAAGGGAGACCCTGTCTTAAAAAGACAAAAAAATAAAAATAAAAATAAAAAAATAATTGCTAATTTTCTTTTTCATTGCCTAACATGAATTTCATGAACTATATAGTTATTTTGACAGAATAATAACTTTATAGAGGAAGTAAATATGCCTAAAATGATAGAAATTGAATCTATACCTAAGCATTAAATCTTCAGAGCTATTGGCTATATTTTTTCCAAAATGGAAATGCCTTTGAGTTAAACATAGATTGATCATTCTGTAATCCATTTAGGAACAAGAGCATCATGAACCTCGGCCTTTGGATAAATTTGATATTCCTTTTGGTATGTATGCATATGATTAATGTATTTTCTAAGTAGAGTTAAGTCACCTCTTCAGAAATAGATGTAACATAAAAGTGAGAATGAATTATATTCATACTCCATTTGACACATGAAGCATACATGCCTTTTACCCAACAGAGCGGTGTTTGACATGAAGGCCAGATGAGAGCATGCCTTCTTGTAAATGAAGTATATTGAGACATAACCATTCACTGCTTTCAGGCTACTTTGAACTCATCTCTCCTGTCTGAACTGCTTTTTATCTTTCTTCTTTTGTATTTTCTGTCTCCGTTAATGTTAATATCAACCTCACCCAAAGCAGGTTATTCTGAATTCTGCCTTTTCCTTCCCCTCTCACCCAGTCAGTAAATTCCTTTGTAGTACTTTTGGTTTTCCTCTTCCTTGCTTAAACTGCTATAGAAGCCTTGTCTGATCAGAACCAAGGTTTCTAGGCTAAACACAGAGTCCTCTACAATTTTGGGTTTGATTTCACTGAGTCTTGAAGATGCAGTGTTACACCGTACCTCATGCGTAAATGCACTCCGATTTCATCCTAACATGCACCTCAAGTTACTGTGCTGGGTTCCATGTTTGATGGCTTCTCAGTGCTTGCTTTCAATGTTTTCTTATGTTTAAGAAATGTTAGAAGCTGATGTTAATACTTCAGCCGGACTGCATTTCATGGCCTCTGTAAGAAAGAAAGCTGTGGAAAGTCAAGATGCAAGTACAAACACAGACCCAGGTAAATGCTCTCTTTAAAAAGTTTCTATGTTGGGGCTGGAGAACACATACTGCTCTTGCGGAGTACCTAGCTTGTTTCCCAGCACCCATATTGAGTGGCTCACAACTGCCTGTTAGCTCTAACTCCAGGGGATTCAGCGCCCTCTCCTGGCCTCCGAGGGCACCAGCACACGTGTACACATACCCCTTCCCCAGCACATATACACATAGTTTTGAAAAATAAATTGGGGCTGGAAAGATGGCTCAGTGGTTAAGAGCACCAACTACTCTTGCAGAGGATCCGAGTTTGATTCCCAGCGCCCACATGGTGGCTAAGAACTGTCTTTAACTCCAGTTCCAGGGGAATCCAACGCCCTCTTCTGACCTCCGTGGCATTGCACGACATGGTGCACCAACCTGCATGCAGACAGTACATTCATACACATAAAAAGTAATAAATTGCCGGGCGTGTTGGCGCAGGCCTTTAATCCTAGCACTTGGGAGCCAGAGGCAGGCGGATCTTTGTGAGTTCAAGGCCAGCCTGGTCTACAGAGTGAATTCCAGGATAGCTGGGACTACAGGGAGGCCCATCTCGAAAAGACCAAAAAAAAAAAAAAAAAAGTAATAATAATAATAATAATAATAATAAAATAAATAAAATAAAATCTTGAAATAGTGCAATGATTTATCAAGGTATATTAGGCTGCGTATGAACAAACAAAGTGTGAANTGCCTTCACCTGCCCCCTGCCTCATCAAGTGCTGGGGATTAAAGGTGTGCTCTGGGCTGGAGAGATAACCTAACTAGCGGTTAAGAGCAAGCGCGACATGCTCTTGGAGAGGACCTGAGGTTCGACTCCCCAGCCACCCACATGCGCGGCTGAGACCTGTCTGTAACTCCCAATTCCAGGAGAGCTCCGTTCCCACCAGGGAATCACGAGACCTAACTCTTCGACCTCCGATGACACTGCACAGAACAGGGGTGCACAACCTAACAGGCCTAGTACATTCATACACATACAAAAAAAAAAAAGAGGTGTGCTCAACCATAAAGCCTTTTTTTTTAAAAGCCATGATTATTCTTCATTAATTCTGAAGAAACAAGTTGGGGCTCACATGCTAGCTCTCTGAGACATGGAAGAACTTTGGAGTGGGATGGGATAACTGTTTGACATATCAAGTCTACATCCTGTAGTGGAGACTTTAGACATAAAGTACAAGTATTGTGTTTAAATTGCTAATCATTCTTGTCTGGCGCGTCGGGCAGCACCACCTTTTATATCCCCACAACGCAAGAAGCAGGACAGCATCTCTGTGAGTTCAAGGCCAAGCCTGGGTCTTATAAATAGCAAACTCCAGGCCTAATCGCTGGGACAAAGGAGAGCGCGCGCCCTGTCTGGAAAAAGACAAAAAAATAAAAATAAAAATACAAAAATAATTTTTTTTTTTTTTTTTTTTTTTTTTAACTTATTTTTTATTGGTTCTTTGAGAACTTCATATAGTATATTTTGGACAGAATAATAACTTTATAAAGCGAAGAAATATGCCTAAAATGATAAGAACAGTTGAATCTATAACACTAAGCATTAAATCTTCCAGAGCTATTGGGCTATTTTTCAAAATGGAAATGCCTTTGAGTTAAACATAGATTGATCATTCTGTAATCCATTTAGGAACAAGAGCATCATGAACCTCGGCCTTTGGATAAATTTGATATTCCTTTTGGTATGTATGCATATGATTAATGTATTTTCTAAGTAGAGTTAAGTCACCTCTTCAGAAATAGATGTAACATAAAAGTGAGAATGAATTATATTCATACTCCATTTGACACATGAAGCATACATGCCTTTTACCCAACAGAGCGGTGTTTGACATGAAGGCCAGATGAGAGCATGCCTTCTTGTAAATGAAGTATATTGAGACATAACCATTCACTGCTTTCAGGCTACTTTGAACTCATCTCTTCCTGTCTGAACTGCTTTTAATCTTTTTTCTTTGTATTTTCTGTCTCCGTTAATGTTAATATCAACCTCACCCAAAGCAGGTTATTCTGAATTCTGCCTTTTCCTCCCCTACTCCCCAGTCAGTAAAATTCCTTTGTAAAGTACTTTTGGTTTCCTCTTCCTTAGCTTAAACTGCATATACGAAGCCTATGTCTGATCAGAACCAAGGTTTCTAGGCTTAAACACAGAGTCCTCTACCAATTTTGGGTTTGATTTCACTGAGTCTATGAAAAGATGCAGTGTTACAAACAACAATACCATCAGTCATAGCGTAAATAGCCACATCCGATTCATGCCTAACTGGCACCCACAGTTACTGTGCTGGGTTTCCGATGTTTGATGGCTTTCTTCAGTGATTGCTTTCTCATGCTTGCGTTCATCTTCTTATGTTTTAAGACATTTTAAGGGCTGATGTTTAATACTTCAGCCGGACTGCATTTCATGGCCTCTGTAAGAAAGAAAGTCTGTGGAAAGTCAAGATGCCAACGTACCAAACCCACAGACCGGTAAATGGGCCTCTTTTAACAAAGTTATCTATGTTGGGGCTGGAGAACACAATACTGGCTTCTTGCGGAGTACCATAGCTTGTTTCCACCAGCACCATATTAGTGGCTCACAACTGCTGTTACTCCTAACTCCAGGGGATTCAGCGCCCCGTTCCCTGGCCTCCGGGGCAACCAGCACACGTTAACACATATCCCTGTCCCCAGCACATATACACATAAGTTTTTGAAAAATAATTGGGCTGGAAAGATGGCTCAGTGGCTTATAAGCACCAACTACTCTTGCAGCAGGAATCCGAGTTTGAATTCCCAGCGCCCAATGGCAGGCCTAAGCAACTCTCCGTTTATCCTAACTCCAGTTCCCAGGGGATCCAACGCCCCTCTTCTTGACCTCCGGGCATTGCACGACATGGTGACACCATGCATGCAGTACAGGATTCAGTACACATAAAAAGTCTAATAAATAGCCGGGCCGTGTTTTGGCGAAGGCCTCTTTAAATCCTTAGCCTTGGGAGCTAGAGGCCAGGCGGATCTTTTTGAGTTCTCAAAGCCAGCCTGGTCTACAGAGTGAATTCCAGATAGTCTGTGGACTACAGGAGTGATGCCATCTCGAAAAGAACCAAAAAAGAAAAAAAAAAAAGTGGTAATAAATTAAAAAAAATAGTAAAAAATTTTGTTTTTTTATTTCTTTATTTATGTGTATGAATGTATTGTCTGCATGTAGGTTTGTGCACCCGTGTCGTGCAATGCCACGGAGGTCAGAAGAGGGTGTCAGATTCCCCTGGAACTGGAGCTCTCCTGGAATTGGAGTTACAGACGGTTCTCAGCCGCCATGTGGGTGCTGGGGATCGAACCCGGGTCCTCTGCAAGAGCAGTCGGTGCTCTTAACTGCTAGGCCATCTCTCCAGCCCTAAAAAGTACGTGGAGCTGGAGAGTTGGCTCAACATTTGAGAGCACTGGCTGTTAATCCCAGGATTCAGGGGGCAGAGGCCAGTGGATCTCTGTGAATTCAAAGCCAGCCTGGTCTACACAGAGAGTTCAGGCCAGCTAGGGCTACAGGGAAATCCTGTCTCAAAAAGACCAAAAAACAAAAAGAAAAGAGCATTGGCTGTTCTTGCAGAGTATGTGGGTTCAATTCCCAGCACCTACATGGCAGCTAACAACCATCTTAACTCCAGTTCCAGGGGATCCAACATCGTCCTATGACCTCTGTGGTCACTCACTACACAACACAGGTGCACTTACATACATGTAGGTAATATACTCATATACATAAAAAATTTTTTAATTTTTTAAAAAGTTCATATATGGGGTCAGGAGAGATGGTTCAGTGGTTAAGAGCACTGGCTGCTCTTGCAATAGACCCAGAGTCAGTTCCCCTCAGTTCTGACTTAGGACTAATCTGGTCAAAGGGGCATTGTTTTAATTTTTATTTCTTTTTTTTTATTGTTTTATTTTTTGGTCTTTTCGAGACAGGGTCTCCCTGTAGTCCCATTCGGCCTGAAACTTGCTCTGTAGACCAAGCTGGCCTTGAACTCATAAAGATCCGCCTGCCTCTGCCTCCTAAGTGCTAGAATTAAAGGCGTGTGCTACCACACCTGGCCTTTAAATGTTCTTTGCCATGCTATTGGATGGTGTTTTTTTAAATTTAATTTATTTTTTTAATGTGTATGAATGTACTGTCTGCATGTAGGTTTGTGTACCTGTGTCTTGCAATGCCTTGGAGGTCAGAGGAGGGTGTCGGATTCCCCTGGAACTGGAGTTCTCCTGGAATTGGAGTTATGGACGGTTCTCAGCCGCCATGTGGGTGCTGGGGATTGAACCCGGGTCCTCTGCAAGAGCAGTCGGTGCTCTTAACCACTAGGCCATCTCTCCTGCCCTGGATGTTTTAAAGTTGGCAAAGTGACCACTAAGACTTACAGGTGAAATCCCAAGAAATAATAAAAATGTGGTTATATATTAATTGTTTAAAAAGTTAAATTAAGGGGCTGGAGAGATGGCACAACAGTTAAGAGCACCAAT
Organism: Rhizomys pruinosus; assembly: GCA_009823505.1. NCBI lineage: Eukaryota > Metazoa > Chordata > Mammalia > Rodentia > Spalacidae > Rhizomys > Rhizomys pruinosus. The sequence continues at coordinate 1,795,111 of VZQC01011699.1, forward strand.
TGCTCTTGCAGAGGACCTGGGTTTGATTCCCAGCACCCACATGGCAGCTAAGAACCATCTTTAAGCTCGGCTTGGTGGTGCAAACCTTTAATCCTAGCACTGGGGAGGCAGAGGCAGGCGGATCTCTGTGAGTTCAAGGCTAGCCTGGTCTACAGAGTGAGTTCCAGGCCAGCTGGGGCTAGAGGGAGACCCTGTCTCAAAAAAAAAAAAAAGTTAAATTAAGCTTGTAATCTACCTTCCCATCACCTGTTATAGATAATACCTAATTATCTTCATTTATGTATTTAATTTTCCCATGATGATGAAATTTTCTGTTTATTTTTTTCTTGTTGCTTCAAAGCTCTGAATTTATTACAACATAAGGAAGGGACTGCACAAGAAGTTTCTGAAAGTGGTAAAAATCAGCAAGTCATTTCCTCCATTCCAGGTATGATTTCTTTTTTTTTCTGAGATAATTTTGACTAATTAAAGTTATATCTGGATAATGTCAAAGCTAAAGTCACTATTCCTGTTTTAAAGACAGTTCACCCAGGCAAGTGACGTAATAGAACTAGAAGAATGACAACGTCAGTGTTTCTAGTTTCCTTTTTTTTTTTTTTTTGAGAGGGTCTCCCTTTGGTCCCAGCTGGCCTGGAGCTCACTCTGTAGACCAGGCTGGCCTTGAACTCACAAAGACCCGCCTGCCTCTGCCTCCCAAGTGCTAGGATTAAAGGCATGTGCCACCACGCCTGGCTCTAATTTACTTTCTTATAGTTTCTTGCTAACCTATGATTTAAATTCACCCCTTGTTAGCAAGTTTTCAGGAGTCAGTATGAAATAAATTTTATTTTATTGAATAAGTAATACTTTATTCAAAATAAATGGGAGAAAATAATATTTGAAATTTTGGTCAAAAGCACAATTAAATTGCTGAACTCTGTAGTAGCAGGCTTTTTAAAAATTTTACCATTGAATAAGAAGCAAATAACTTTTGTGAAGCTTAGATTTTAAAATATTTTAAGTGGTAAAAGTTAGCAGTAAGCTTTGTAAATATACTAAAATTTATTTTTTAAACATTTATGTGTATGAATTCAAGTGCTCCATGCACATGCAGTACTCATGGAGGCCATAAGAGGGCATCAGATCCCCTAGAGCTGGAGTGACTGATTCTACATGGGCGCTGGGAATTGGACCCTGGGCCTCTGCAAGAGCAGCAAGTGTTCTTAACCACTGATCCATCTCTACGGCCCCCTAAATCCATTTTAAAATATTTTACTTACTATTTTTGCTGGGTATGCTCACGCACATCTTTAAGGCAGGTGGATTTCTGTGAGTTCAAGGGCAGCTTGGTCCACATAGCAAGTTCCATGTCAGCTGGGGCTACAGGGAGACCCTGTCTCTAAACCCCCGTTCCCAAAAAAGAAAAAAGTAGAATTATTTTATATTTCTCATTTTTCTTTTAATTTCTAGAACATGAACTGTTGAATGTTCCCCAGATCTTGATTCCAGATGTATATCTAAATGTCAGACTTCCTGCTGACATAGAGGAACCCCCATCACAATCCCTGCCTCATATGGTAATCTTGGTTTGTGTATTATGTTTTTTTTTTTGTTTGTTTGTTTGTTTGTTTTGGTCTTTTTGAGACAGGGTCTCCCTATAGCCCCAGCTGTCCTGGACCTGGCTCTGTAGACCAGGCTGGCCTTGAACCACAAAGATCCGTCTGCCTCTGTCTCCCGAGTGCTGGGATTAAAGGTGTGTGCCACCACGCCCAGCTGATGTATTACATATCAGTCACAGTTTTTGTGCCAAAACTTATTATGGTCATGCAGACATTATCCTATTGTATCAGTGAGACGAAGATAAAAATCTCTACATAGCTTTGTATGGACAATCAGAAATTGAGTATTGTGCTGCACAGTGAGTACTGTGAACCCAAAGCAATAACATGTCCCGGCGCTTTCTCCAAGCTAGGCATACACACTGTTTTGCTTGTTACTAATAATTTTTTTTTGTGGTCTTGTAAAGCAAAAACGAATGATTGTTACGTGTTTAACTCAGGTTGGACACACTTACATAGATGTGGTCGACATTGAAGCTGATGATCTGGAATTACCTGCCAGTGAAGAGCCTGCACATGGCAGTGTTAGCAAGCAGCAGAGAGCTCATCCTGAAGTCCCTGCATCTGCGGAGTTGCATTCTATGGCAGCTTCAGTTGTTAATACTGAAGTCCCTGCATCTGCGGAGTTGCATTGTATGGCAGCTTCGGTTGTTAATACTGAAGTCCCTGCATCTGCGGAGTTGCATTGTATGGCAGCTTCAGTTGTTAATACTGAAGTCCCTCCATCTGCGGAGTTGCATTGTATGGCAGCTTCAGTTGTTAATACTGAAGTCCCTCCATCTGCGGAGTTGCATTGTATGGCAGCTTCAGTTGTTAATTCTGAAGTCCCTCCATCTGCGGAGTTGCATTGTATGGCAGCTTCAGTTGTTAATACTGTTCCCACACACAATTTTGAAAGTCAAGGTAATACATTTTTTGACTTTTTAATCAAACACATTAAAAGTTATCTAATATTACTGGGGCCCAAGAGATTGCTCAGTGGTTAAGAACCTTGGCTGCTCTTGCAGAGGACTTGGATTGTAGTCCCAGCAGCCAAATGGCAGCTAATAACTATCCTTAACTCCAGTCCCAGGGAATCCAATGCCCTCCTCTAGCCTCTGCAGGCATTACACAACATGGGTGCACTTACACACCTGCAGAGAATATACTCACACACATAAAATAAAAATAACAACAAAAAATATTTTTTAAAAAGCTATATAATATTTGTATTCCTACTCAAAATCTCCTAGGTCTCCTATAAGTACTGCCTTTTGAGATACTGTGTTTACATTTAGAAATGTTCTGTTGACATTTTATATTTTGTTTAACTTTTTTTCCTCTTTTTTTGGGGGAGGTCTTTTTTTGAGACAGGGTCTCCCTTTAGTCCCAGCTGGCCTGGAGCTCACTATGTAGACCAGGCTGTTCTTGAACTCACAGAACTCTGCCTGCCTCTGCCTCCTGAGTCCTAGGATTAAAGGCGTGCACCGCCATGCCCGGCTTAAGGGCAGTTCTTAGCTGCCATGTGGGTACTGGGAATCGAACCTGCAGTCGGTGCTCTTAACTGCTGAGCCATCTCTCCAGCCCCTTTATTTAACCTTTTTAGTCTTTTTGAAATAGGGTCTCCCTGTGGCCTCAGCCAGCCTGGAACTTGCTATGTAGGCCAGGCTAGCCTTGATCTCACAGAGATCCACCTGCCTCTGCCTCCTGAATGCTGGGATTAAAAGCATCACCAACACACCTGTGTCTGTTGACCTTTTAATTGCCTTGCTTAGATGTTTACAGTCAGTTTGTGTATCTTTCATGTTGTTGATAGAATTCGCTGTTTTTACTCTGAGTTTAGTTTCTGAACCTGCAAAAGTGACTCAGTCCTGTTTGGATGAGAGAAGCCAGGGAGCAGATGTTACAGAAGAGAAGGAGTCTGGGATCCGTGCTCTGATGCTGTCAGACAGACAGCAGGACAGAGGTAAATAGCAGCATGGGCAGCACGACCCTCCCTCCCTGGATTCCTGTTGTTAGAAATAAGCATTGATCCTTGGTAATTACAAAAGACACTCAAGGGCTGGAGAGATGGCCTAGCGGTTAAGAGCACCGACTGCTCTTACAGAGGACCTGGGTTCGATCCCCAGCACCCACATGGCAGCTGAGAACCGTCTTTAACTCCAGTTCCAGGGGATTCCGACGCCCTCTTCTGACCTCCTCAGCACTGCACAACACGGGTGCACCAACCTACATGCAGACAGTACACTCATACACATAAATAAATAAGGGGCTGGATAGATGGCCTAGCGGTTAAGAGTGCTGACTGCTGGGATTAAAGGTGTGCACCACCACACCTCTTGGTGGCAAGTTCAGTATTCTTAGAGGCAACCATGGTGTTTGTTAAAAGGAGTAGCGAGAGCCGAAGCTTTGGAGGCAGAAGGGAAACTGTGTCATTGTCTACCAGGTTGAGACATTTAGATGCTAAGGAAGGCATTGGAGATACATGGAAAGGTTTTAGAGGAAAAAGGAAAAATGCCAAATTTGTGTTTCTGATAAATCCTTCTAGGGCTGTGTGGAAGATGGAATAAACAAAAGAGAAATGGGATTTTATTCAAATCCGTATCCTTAAAAGTCCCATTAAAAAAACCCAAAACCTCCAATTAAGCAGCGCAGAGTTTAGGCTAGTCTTCAGCTTACAAGCCCCTTCCTGCCTGTGAGTTGCGAGGATTGCAGGCATGTCCCAGCACACCCCTCCCAGTGTTGTTACTTAGGAATCCGGAGGGGAGAACCGTAGGTTACTGGTGGACTTGGGAAGCAGGGATGGTAGCTGTTCCCAGAGCTGAGGGCCAGATGAGAGGCTAGATAAGAAGCAGCGAGGTGGTCTTGGGAGGTTGACTGCCTGCCTGCATCCCACAGGGATGGTAGCTGTTCCCTGAGCTGAGGACCAGATGAGAGGCTACAGAAGCAGCGAGGTGGTCTTGGGAGGTTGACTGCCTGCCTGCATCCCACAGGGATGGTAGCTGTTCCCTGAGCTGAGGGCCAGATGAGAGGCTACAGAAGCAGCGAGGTGGTCTTGGGAAGTTGACTGCCTGCCTCGCATCCCACGCAGAGGCAGCAGTGGCCAGCCCTGAATCTAGGATTTACTGGGATGTTGTTGGGTTTTCAAAAAGTCAAAATTGTTTCTAATGTAGTAGCAGTTTGTAGCAAGGTATAAAATGATATTCAAACTGTCATGTGCATAGCTTTGTGGTAATAATGCTGTTATGGTCTTTAATTCATAGCACTCGAAACTGAAATGGAATTTGTAAGCATATTAACTGATAAAACTGACTGGAGAGTAATACTCCATTGGCTTAAAGTGGGATTATCAGTAGCTTAGCTCTTACTTAAGTATATAGTTAATGTTGATTTTTCTTTTATTAAGGTTTAAATTTGCCAGAAACAAAGTTCCAATTCAAAGAACATAGCACAAAGTCAGACTCTGTGCAAGAGTCTCTGCTGTGGACCCTGCTGCAGGATGTCTCTGCTGCCTGCCCCTCCCCTAAGCCGGCTGCTTGCCCTACACCAAGCCCTGGGGCTCGCAAGCTAGAGCGTCTCACTGCCAAGCTTCGGAAGATTGATGAGCAGCTGTTAGCAGTGCAGAACATTGCAGCAAACATAGAGCAGGACTTCCCTGCACCTGAAATGCTGAATCTGCATTGGAAAAAGGTATCTGTTGTTATTCTCATGTTTTTTGTTGGGGGGGAAGGGGAGCCTGTGGTGGTAGCTGAAATCAAGTCATTCATGATACTCAGTATTATTGACAAGCTAGAAATTTAAAATTTTTTAATTATTTTTCTGGGATCAAAACAAGGTCCTTGCTGGGCTTGGTGGTACACATCTTTAATCCCAGCACTCAGGAGGGAGAAGCAGGCAGATCTCTGTGAGTTCAAGCCCAGCCCAGTCTATATAGTGAGTTCCAGGCCAGCTGGGGGTAAAAGGAGACCATCTCTCAAAAAGACCAATAAAAAAACAAACAAACAACAATAATAAACAAAAACTGAGGCCTTGAGCCTACAAGGCAAGTGCTCAGCAGTGAGTTCCACTCCAGCCCCAGGTCATCTCTGTTCCATGCATGACAGCATACTTGGCAGCGTTCCTTGGTTTGATTCATTTTTTTGCCATAATAACAATCAGATAGGTCTCCTGACGTTGCCAAATGTCCCTGAGACACCCAGATCACCTTCAGCTGGGAACCTCGGCCATAGACTTGTAAGCAGTGTATCTATTCTTCCTGCCAGGGAAAGAAATGTGTGTGCCCTAAGACCAGAGTGTGGTTTAAAAAAATCACTGCCTTCAGCAGAGTCTCATTCTCTTCTGGAAGATTTTTCTTTTAATATTTTATTATTTTATTTTGTGTATGAGCGTATTGCATGTATGTGATTAAGCACACTGAATGTGTGTCATGCAATGCCCATGGAGTCAGAAGAGGGTGTTGGATCCCCTGGAACTGGTGTTACAGATGGTTGTTAGCTGTCATGTGGGTACTGGGAACTGAGCCCCTACCCAGTCCTCTTAATTGCTGAGCCATTTCTTCAACCCCTCCTCTGGAAGATTTTTATAACTTCACAAATGTTATTATCCTTACATTTGAAATAACTCAGAGAATGTAGGTAAATTTCACGAAGATTGACAACCTGTTCTGTGCCCAGAATCCACATGGCGGAATGAGAGAACCCATTCCTGCAAGTGGTCCTCTGACGTCCACATGGGCACTGTGGTTAACAAAGTCTTAATTAAAAAAAAAATACTTAGAAAAAAATAAAATAAAATAAAAAATAACTAAATACTTAGGTATAATGGTGTTTAAAGTAGCAAAGATATGGTTGTTTTGCACAAACATGCTTATTTTCTTGAGCATGTTCTCCAGGCTACTCTTTTTTAAAAAAAGAAATTTTTTTTATTAATTTTATTTATTTCCGTATGTGTATGAATGTACTGTCTGCATGCAAGTTTGTGCACCTGTGTCATGCAATGCCGCGGAGGTCAGAAGAGGGTGTCGGATTCCCCTGGAACCGGAGTTCTCCTGGAATTGGAGTTTCAGATGGTTCTCGGCCGCCATGTGGGTGCTGGGGATCGAACCTGGGTCCTCTGTAAGAGCGGTCAGCGCTCTTAACCGCTAGGCCATGTCTCCAGCCCCCAGGCTACTCTTTTGAGCAGAAGTGATCCTCCCACCTCCTTCTTTTGGGGTCGGGGGGCTACTGTTTGAGACAGGGTCTCCCAGTAGCCCCAGGTGGCCTGGAACTCACTATGTAGACCAGGCTGGCCTTGAACTACCTCTACCTCCAAAGTGCTGGAACTAAAGGTGTGCGCCACCATGCCAGGCTCTTCCCAACTCTTTCAAGGAAGAAAAAAAATTATATAATCAGGACTAAAGAACAAATAATAAAAATATATCTGTTACAATCTAGTGTTGAGAAATGCAAATTGGCCTGCATGATAAGACTCCCTCTTTAAAAAAAAAATGCCAGACATGGTGGCGCACGCCTTTAGTCCTAGCACTTGGGAGGCAGAGGCAGGCAGATCTTTGTGAATTCAAGACCAGCCTGGTCTACTGAGTGAGCTCCAGGACAGTTGGGGCTACAGGAAGACCCTGTCTCGAAAAGACGGGGGGAAAAAAAAAAAAGCATTCCTCCTTTAACTGACCCAACAAATCCTCACCACTCACCCTCGCTGGCATGCTGTCGTTTGTGTCAGTTACTTTTTTGTGGCTGCTGTAAAACACCATGACCAAGGGAACTTATAAAAGGAAGAGATTGGCTTACAGTTGAAAAGGGGTAGAAGTCCACGGTGACAGAGGAGGTGTGGCGGTAGAAGGGAGCCAGAGTGGGAAGTCATGGTGACAGAGGAGGCGTGGCGGTAGAAGGGAGCCAGAGTGGGAAGCCAAGTGGCTGCATCTTCAAGCAGGATAAGAAGCAGAGACACTGGAAATCGAGCAGGGCCTAAGACTAAAGGGAGGGGCTGGAGAGATGGCCTAGCGGTTAAGAGGGCCGACCGCTCTTGCAGAGGACCTGGGTTCGATCCCCAGCACCCACATGGCAGCTGAGAACCATCTGTAACTCCAATTCCAGGAGAACTCCAGTTCCAGGGATTCTGAGACCCTCTTCTGACCTCCACGGCATTGCACGACACGGGTGCACAGACCTACACACAAAACAGTACATTCATACACATAAATAAATTAAAAAAAAAAAAAAAAAAGACTAAAGGGAGACCGTGTCTCAAAAAGACCAAAACAAAAAACAAAAAAACTTTCAAAGCCCACCCCCAGTGACCTGCACACCACAGTCTTCCTTCCACATAATTACATCAGTCAGCAGCACCCCCCCCCATACACACACCTGCTAGCCTTCTGTCTCAGGTTCCCTCTTTCCCTTTATCTTCCTGGAACTCACTCTGTAGACCAGGCTGGGCTTTGAATTCACAAAGATCCACCTGCCTCTGCCTCCCAAGTGCTAGGATTAAAGGCGTGTGCCACCTTCTTTTAAGGGTTCTCCACTTTGGTTTCCATAGAGGTTACACAAGTTTGCATTCCCACCAGCAGCAGGTGAGTGTTCCCCTTGCCACACAACCTCTCCAGCATCAGGTATCATTTGTTTTCTTGATTATGGCCAGACTTACCTGGTAAGATGAACTTTTAGAGTGGTTTTCATTTGCATTTCCTTAATTGCTAATGATGTTGAGCACTTTACTTCTTCTTGAGAAGTCTCTGTTCAGATCTTTGGCCCATCTTTTAGTTGGATCATTTATTTTCTTGGTCCTTTGTTTTTTGAGTAATTTACATAATCTGGATGTTAAATCTCTGTCAGATGTGTCACTAGTGAAGATTTCCTCCCACTCTGGGGGTTTTCTCTTCACTTCTTTGTTTCTTTTGCTATACAGAAGCTTTTTAGTTTAATGAGGTCCCACTCATTGTTTGTTGGTCTTATTTTCTGCACAACTGCTGTCTGGTTTAGAAAGTCTTTTCCTATACCTATATCTTGTAGGTTACTGGCAATGTTTTCTTCTAACATTTTCAGAGTTTCAGGGTTTACATTGAGGTCTTTGATCCATTGAGAGTTGACTTTTGTGCAAGGTAGAGGTTTAATTTCATTTTTCTACATGTGGTGATCCAATTTTGCCAGCACTATTTGCTGAAGATACTGCCTTCTTGCCATTGAATGTTCTTAGCCCCTTTGTCAAATATCAGGTGGCTAAAATTATATGTACTCAAGTTTGGGTCTTCAATTATGTTCCATTGATCTAAAGGTCTATTTTTGTGCCAGTACCATGCTGTTTTGATAACTGTAGCTCTGTAATATAGTTTGAAATCAGGTATAGTAATCCCCCCTACATTACTCTTTGTGTTCAGGATTGCCTTGGCTATCCCGGGTCTTTTGTGTTTCCATATGAATTTTAGGATCTTTTTTTTCTAATTCTGTGAAGAAAGTCATGGGGATTTTGATTGGGATTGCATTGAATCTATATATTACTTCGGGTAGGCTGGTCATTTTTACTCTATTAATTTTTCCAATCCATGAGCATGGGAGGTCCTTCCATCATCTGGTTTCTCCCTCAATCTCTTCAAAGATTTAAAATTTTCATTGTAAAGATTGTTAATGTCTTTGGTCAGGTTCGTTTTCAGATTTTTTTTTTTTTTAGGCTATTGTGAATGAGAGGGTTTCCATGTAATCCTTCTCCAGTTGATTGTTATTGGCATATAGAAAGGCTACTGATTTTTATGGATTAATTTTATAACTTGCCACTTTACTGAAAAGGTTCATCATTTCTAGGAGTTTTCTGATAGAATTTTTGGTATCTGCAAAAAGGGATAGTTTGGCCTCTTCTTTTGCAATCAGTGCCCCTTTAATTTCTTTCTCTTGTCTTATTGCTCTAGCAAGAGTTTCAAGCACTATACTGAAAAGGAGTGGAGATAGTTTGACCTCTTCTTTTGCAATTAGTACTCCTTTAATTTCTTTCTCTTGTCTTATTACTCTAGCAAGTGTTTCAAGCACTATATTGAAAAGGAGTGGAGATAGTGGGCAGCCTTGTGGGATTCCTATCTTTAAGAGAAATGCTTCTAATTTTTCTCCATTTAGAATGATGTTGGCTGTGGGTTTGGTGTATATAGCTTTAATTATTTTATGTTCCTTCCAGTCCAATTCCTTCTAGGACTTGAAACATAAAGGCATGTCGAATTTTATCAAAGGCCTTCTCTGCATCAATTGAGATGACCATGTGTATTCTTTGTCTTCGAGTCCATTTATATGATTTGTGACATTTATTGTTTTATATATGTTGAACCATCCCTGCATCTCTGGAATAAATCCGACTTGATCATGGTAGATGACCTTTTTGATGTGTGCCTGTATGTGCAAGTAGTTTGTTGAGAATTTTTGCATCTATATTCATTAAGGATATAGGTCTATAGTTCTTTTTTTTTTTTTTTTTTTTTAATCTTTGCCTGGTTTGGGTATTAGAGTGATGCTGGGTTCATAGAAGGAATTTGGGAGATTTCCCTCTACTTCTCTCCTTTTGAATAACTTAAGTAATATTGGTTGTAAGTCCTGTTAAATGTCTGATAGAATTCTGCCGTAAATCCAAATGGGCCTGGGCTTTTTTTCAGTTGGGAGGTTTTGTATTACTGCTTCAATTTTCTTATATGGGTCTGTTTAAGCTGTTGATCTCTTCTTGGTTAAGCTTTGGTGATTCCCATGATTTCAGATATTCATCCATTTCTTTTAGATTTTCAAATTGAATAGAGTATAGGTGTTCAAAGTATTCCCACATAATGTTCTGGATCTTTTTGCTATCCGTTATCATGTTTCCCCTTTCATCTCTAGTTTTGTTGACTTGGAGTTGCTCTTTTTTTTGGTTAACTGGTCTAAGCATCTAGCGTGTTCATCCTTTTAGAGAACCAGCTCTTGGACTCATTGGTTCTTTGTATTGTTTTCTTTGTTTCTATTTCATTAATCTCTGCTCTTATTTTTGCTATTTCTTGTCTGTTGGGTTTGGGATTCATTTGTTGCCCCGGCCTGTGGGGTCATCAGCGCAGACCTGAGGAAGGGACGAAAGAATGGGGGACAGAAGACACAAAGAACGAGAGCAAGACAATGTTCTGATCAAGATCCGAAGTCTTTATTAGGTGCCGGGTTTATAAAGACAAGCGAGCGGGAATTTTGTGGTGGGAGGGGGGATTGGCACAGTTCGGCAGGATGGACAGGGTGCATCTGGAGAAGTGCCAGACACTCTTAGTTCCTGGTACTGTGACCCCGATGCCTGTTGCGCTCATAAATTTCTGCACTCACAAATTCCTGAGGTAAGCAAGCTGCACTCATAAATTTCTGAGATAAGCAAGCTACACTCACAAATTCCTGAGATAAGCAAGCTAGTAATTTTCTGCGAGCATGTATGTCTGACAGCTTTGGCTCCCAGCAATTTGTTATTGTCTTTCCAGTGTCTTGAGTTCCAATGTCAAGTTATTTATTTGTGCTCTTCCTGTTTTTTTGTTTTTTTTAATTTATTTTTTATGTGTATGAGTGTATTGTCTGCATGTAGGTTTGTGCACCCATGTCATGCAGTGCTGCGGAGGTCAGAAGAGGGTGTCAGATTCCCCTGAAACTGGAGTTAAAGACAGTTCTCAGCTGCCATGTGGGTGCTGAGGATCGAACCCAGGTCCTCTGCAAGAGCAGTCGACGCTCTTAACCGCTAGGCCATCTTTCCATCCCTTGTTTTTTTTTTTTGTTTAATGTAGGCACTTAGAGCTATAAACTTCCCTCTTAGGACTGCTTTTAAAGTGTCCCAGATTTTTTGTTGTATTATTATTTCATTTAATTCCAGGTCTAGGAATGTTTTTTATTTCTTTCTTTATTTCTTCCTTGACCCATTTATTATTCAGGAGTGTGTTGTTTAATCTCCATGAGTTCATATATTTACTAGGGCTTCTTCTGGTGTTGATATTAAGCTTTATTGCATTGTGGTCTGATAGAATGGATGGAATTATTTTAAATTTTTTTGTATTTGTTGAGATTTGTTCTGTGCCCCAGTATGTGGTTGATTTTGGAGAAAGTTCCATGGGATGCTGAATAGAAAGTATATTCTTTTGTGCTTGGGTAGAATATTTGGTAGATGTCTGTTAGGTCCATTTGGTGTATCATATTGTGCCGTTCAGATGTCTCTCTGTTTAGTCTTTGTCCGGTTGACCTATCTGATGGACACAGTGGAGTATTGAAGTCCCCTAGTACTAGTGTGTTAATCTGTGCCTTAAAGTCCTGTAGAATTGTGTTTATGAAGTTCGGTGCACTGGAGTTTGGTGCGTATTTGTTCATGATTGTGTTATTTTCTTGGTTAATTGTTCCTTTGATAAGAATGAAGTGACTTTCTTCATCTCTTCTGATTAGTTTTAGTTTGAAGTCCATTTTTTCTGACATTAGAATAGAAACTCCTGCTTGCCTCTTAGTGCCATTTTCTTGCAGTATTTCTTTCCACCCTTTCACCTTAAGATAGTGCCTGTCCTTGAAGGTGGGATGGGTTTCTTGCAGACAACAAAAAGATGGATTTTGTTTCCTTATCCATTTTACTAGTCTGTGCCTCTTGATTGGGGATTTCGGTCCACTGATATTTAAAGTTTTTTTTTTTTTAATTTTTAACTTATTTTTATGTATATGAATGTACTGTCTGCATGTAGATTTGTGCACCTGTGTCATGCAATACTGCGGAGGTCAGAAGAGGGTGTAAGATTCCCCTGGAACTGGAGTTAAAGATGGTTCTCAGCTGCCATGAGGGTGCTGGGGATCGAACCCAGGTCCTCTGCAAGAGCAGTCAGTACTCTTAACCGCTAGACTATCTCTCCAGCCCCCGATATTTAAAGTTTTTATTGAGAAATATATATTGCTTCCCATCATTTTAGTTTCTGTTTGCATTCTTGGTCTAGGTTTGTATTTCCGCTGTTCATTAACTACTTTCTGTTGCCACTTGGGTATAGTCATTCCTTTTCTTCTGCTCTTTGTACTGCTTCACGTATTCTCTGAAGGGCTGATTTTCTGGACATGAATTCGTTCGGTTTATTTATGTCATGAAATATTTTTCTTTCCCCTCTAATTATAATAGACATTTTTGCTGGGTGAAGTATTCTGGGTTGGAATCTATGGTCATTTAGAACTGGGAATACTTTGGCCCAAGCTCTTCTACCTTTCATTATTTGCATTAAAAAGTCAGCTGTAATTCTTGCCACACCAACTCCGGCGTCGTCTGTGTGAGCATAATAACGGACGAGGAGATATGTGCCCTCTGAGGCTAAGCTCCCTGGTGGTCAGTGACAGAGTACCCAGCCTCAGCTTCTAAGATCACGATGCATTACAAAGATGTTATGCTTCATGAGTGTTGGACTTTGTACACTGTCATTTGACTCTCCTCCCGAGCCCAGCACCTCAGTCCCAGACAAGGGACAGTTAAACATGTTTAAAAATAATTCAGGCAAACAGAAGCCTCATGAACCTTAAGTAAAATCATACAGAGATACAACATTTAAAGGCTCCTTTGTCCTAAAAGTCCCCATAAAGATATTGTAGACATTACACTAAGTGAGATCATAGGTTAGTTACAAATAATAAAAGTGTCCTTCCAAACTTAATAATAATAAGACTCAGTCCTTTAAGCAGAAAGCTACGTCTAATAAAGTTAGTAAGATAAAGTTTAGCTACAGTTATACATATTAAAGTGTAACAGTTAGAGATACATGGTGGGGATTTCTCCTTTAAGAAAAACACTGTGTAATTTATAAAGAGCTAAAAGGCCCCCTTTTCAGGCTTGTGGCTTAAATCACAACCTGGAGATAACAAACAGCCTTGGAAAATTCTAGCCCCAGGAAGGATGAGAAACATCAAATTGGAACTTCAAAAGAAACAAAGACTGTTAATGGCTTGTGATTCTAAGACTGCTGTTTTATTGCTTATCAAGACAGTGTGAGCTGTAAACTTTCATTTATTTATCTTGTTGGCCTTGTAAGCCCAGGTGCGAAATGCTAAGGCAATAAGCCCTTTGTTCTCGAGGAGATGCAAATCCCCTGCCTGCCACCTCGACCCTTTTTGGTTCTAATGTGAAGCTTAAGTGTTCTTTGTGCATTTAAGACTGATCGATTTGCTGCTGGAATGGCGTTGCATGCCTTTAAATCCTAGCAATTCGGGAGGCAGAGGCGGAGGATCTTTTGTAGTTCAAGGCCAGCCTGGTGTTACAATTGAGTCCAGGACGCTGGGGCTAACAGGGAGACCCTGTATCGACACGGACAAAAAAAAAAAAAAAAAAAGACTGAGTGTGCTGTGTGTCTGTCAGTGCTTTTGTTGTCATTTTATTAGGTATGAAAGGCTGGTTGGGCTACACGTCAGGTCTCACATCAGATGTTTTTGAAAACTGGACGGACCGAAGCTCAATCTCACCCACTAGTCATGAATCCTCTAGAGGGTCAAGACAGTTATCAAATCAGGTATTTTGAAGCCCACTGTGGCATGCCCACACTTCTGGTGAAGACCAAGGAGGGACCCAGGTGCTTCCTGAGTGAGGGGGAAGTTCTGGAATGCGGCCACGGCCATCATTTGATGGCTCTCTCAAACACCGAAGTTGGAAAGGCAGCCTGGTTGCACGTGCGAGCGGTGGTCCGTAGTTTTTAGTTTTGGTTTTNGAGTTTCAGGTTTACATTGAGGTCTATTGGGTCCATTGCGAGATTGAACTTTTTTGCAAGGTAGAGGGTTTAATTTCATTCTGTAGATGCTGATCAAATTTTTGCCAGCACTAGGAGATTATGACTGAGAGTATGAAACCTTTTGCATTGAATGTTCTTAGACCTTGCTCAAATCATAGTAGGTGGCTAAAAATTATCTTATCAAGTTGTGGTCTTCAATTATGTTCCATTGATACTAAAGGTCTAGTTTTGTTGCCAGTACCATCTGTGTTTGATTAACTGGAGCTCTTATATATAGTTTGAATCAGTATAGTCAATCCCCCCTACATGACTCTTTGTGATGTAGGATGCCTTGGCTATCCCGGGGCTGTTTGTGTTTCCATATGAATTTTTAGGATCTTTTTTTTCTAATTCGTGGAAGAAATCATGGGGATTTTGATTGGGATTGCATTGAATCTATATATTACTTCGGGTAGGCTGTCATTTTTACTCATTACATTCTTCCAATCCATGAGCATTGGGATGTTTTTCTGTCCTTCCATCATCTGGTTTCTCCCTCAATCTCTTACAAAGATTAAAATTTTCATTGTAAAGATTGTTAATGTCTTTGGTCAGTTGTTGTTTCAGATTTTTTTTTTTTTTTTAGGCTGTTGTGAATGAGAGGGTTTCCCATGTACATCCTTCCAAGTTGATTGTTAGTGGCATATAGAAAGGCTACCAATTTTTGGTTAAATTTATAACATTGCCACTTACTGAAAGTTTGTTTCATCATTTTATTAGAGTTTTCTGATAGAATTTTGGTATGCTGCAAATGAAGGATAGTGGTGGCCTCTTCTTTTGCAATCGAGTTGCCCCTTTAATTTTCCTTTCTCTTGTCTTATGCTCAGAATAGCAAGAGTTCAACAATATACTGAAAAGGAGTGGAGAAGATGTTCTGACCTCTTCTTTTGCACTAGTACCTCCTTACGTTCCTTTTTTGTCTTATTACTCTACAGTGTTTCAAAGCACTATTGAAAAGATGGAGATAGTGGCAGCTTGTGGAAGGATTCCTTATCTTTAAGGAGAAGTTTCTTCTTTTTTCTCCATGTTAGAATCGATGTTGGCTGTGGGTTTGGTGTATATAGCTTTAATTTCTTATGTTCCTTCCATCCACATTCCTCTAGGACTTTAAACAAAAAGCATGTCAATGTTTAAAGGCTTCTCTGCATCAATGAGATGACCATGTGTTTCTTTGTCTTCGAGTCCATTTTATATGAGTTGTGGACATTTATTGTGTTGATATATGTTGAACATCCCCATCTGGTAATGAATTCCACTGATCATGGTAGATTGACCTGTTTTGATGTGTGCCTGTATGTGCAAGTAGTTTGTTCGAGAATTTTTGCAATCTATGTTCATTATGCATAATAGTCTCATAGTTCTTTTTTTTTTTTTTTTTTTTTTAATCTTTGCACTGGTTTGGGTATTAGAGTGATGCTGGGTCATAGAAGGAAGTTGGGTAGATTTCCCTCTACTTCTCTCCTTTTGAATAAACTTAAGTAATATTGGTTGTAAGTTCCTTTCTAATGTCTGATAGAAATTCTGCCGTCAAATCCAAAATGGGCCTGGGCTGTTTTTCAGTTTGGGAGGTTTTGTCATTACTGCTTCAATTTTCTTATATGGGTATGGTTTAGCTGTTGATCAATCTCTCTATGGTTAAGCTTTGGTGCTTCTCATGATTTCAGATATTCATCCTCTTCTTCTAGATTTTCAAATATGAATAGCAGTATAGTTTCAAATATCCCCCCATTAATTTCTGGCATCTTTTTGCTATCCACGGGGGTTATCATGTTTCCCCTTCATCTCTCATTTTGTCTGATTTGAGTTGCTCCTTTTTCTTGGTTAATGTCTAAGGCTAGCATCTGTGGGTTAATCCTGTTAGAAGAACCAGCCTGGACTATTGGTCTTTGTTTGTTTTTTCTTGTTGCCTATTTCATTAATCTCTGCTCTTATTTTTGCATTTTTCTGTCTGTTGGTTGAGGATCATTTGTTGCCCCGGCCTGTGGGGTCATCAGCGCAGACCTGAGGAAGGGACGAAAGAATGGGGGACAGAAGACACAAAGAACGAGAGCAAGACAATGTTCTGATCAAGATCCGAATGTCTTTATTAGGTGCCCGGTTTATAAAGACAAGCGAGCAGGAATTTGTGGATGGGAGGGGGATTGGCACAGTTCGGCAGGATGGACAGGGTTGCATTGGCAGAAGTGCCGGACACTCTTAGTTCTGGTACTGTGACCCGATGCCTGGTTGCGCTCATAAATTTCTGCACCAAAATTCCTGAGGTAAGCAAGCTGCACTCATAAATTTCTGAGTAAGCAAGCTACACTCACAAATTCCTGAGATAAGCAAGCTACTAATTTTCTGGAGCATGGATGTCTGACAGCTTTGGCTCCCAGCAATTTGTTTTAGTTCTTCCAGTGTCCTTGAGTTCCAATGTAAGTTATTTTGTGCTCTTCCTGTTTTTTTTGTTTTTTTAATTTATTTTTATGTGTATGAGTGTAAATTTTGGTCTTGCATGTAGGTTGGGTGCACCATGTCTGCAGTGCTGCGGAGGTCAGAAGAGGGTGTCCAGATTCCCCTAAACTGGAGTTAAAGACAGTTCTCAGCTGCCATGTGGGTGCTGAGATCGAACCCAGGTCCTCTTGCAAGAGCAGTCGGAGCTCTTAACTACCATCTTTCCTTCTTTTTTTTTTTTTTTTGTTTTTTTTTAATGTTAGGCAATTAAGAGCTATAACGTTCCTCTTAGGACTGCTTTTAAGTTGTCCCAGCATAGTTTGTTGTATTATTATTTCTTTTAATTCCAGGAGTACTTTATTTATTATTAATTTTTTTTTTTTTTTTTTTTTTTTTTTTGGTCGTTTCAGGCAGGGAGTCTCCTGTAGCCCTAGCTGTCCTGAACTCACTCTGAGACCAGGCTGGCTTGAACTTCACAAAAGATGGCACTGCCTCTGTCCTCCGAGTGCTAGGCATTAAAGGTTGTGTGCCACCAGCAGCTTTTTTTTTTTCTTGCTTTTCTTCCTTTCTTCTTATTTTCTTTTTTTTCTTTCTTTCTTTCTTTCTTCTTCTTTCGTTCTTTCTTTCTTCTTTCTTTCTTATCTTTATCTTCTTCTTTCTTTCTTTCTCTTTCTTTCTTCTTCTTTCTTTCTTCTTTTTTTTTTTTTTTTGTTCTTTTTGAGACAGGTCTCCCTGAGGGTCCAGATGTGCCTGGACTCACTCTGTAGGACCAGGATGGCTTGCTTGAACTCTACAAAGATCCAACGCCTCTGGACCTCCGAGTGCTAGGATTAAAAGGCATGTGCCACCACGCCCTGGCTTTCTTTCTCATTTCTCCTCTGACATGTTATTATTCCAGGAGTGTGTGGTTTAATCTCCATGCAGTTCATATATTTACTAGGGCTTCTTTCTGGTGTTGCTATTTAAGCCTTATTGCATTATGGTCTGATAGAATGGATGGAATTATGTTACATTTTTTTGTATTTGTGTGAGATTGTGTTCTGTGCCCCAGTTGTGGTTTGATTTGGCGAAAGTCCATGGGATTGCGGAATAGAAAAGTATTGATTGCTTTTGTGCTTTGGTTAGAATATTTTGGTAGATGTCATGTTTAGGTCCACTTGGTGTATCATATCGTGCCGTTCAGGTGTCTCTTCTGTTTAGTCTTTTGTCCGGTTGACCTATCTGATGGGTGACACAGTGGGGTAATTGAAGTCCCCTAGTACTAGTGCTAGAGTTAATCTGTGCCTTGAAGTACTAGTTAGATTGTGTTTTATGTAGTCTGTCACTGGAGTTTGGTGCGTATTTGTTCATGATTGTGTTATTTTCTTGGTTAACTTGTTCTTTGATAAGAATGAAGTGACTTTCTTCATCTCTTCTGATTAGTTTTAGCTTGAAGTCTATTTTATCTGAAATTATGAATAGAACTCCTGCTTGCCTCTTAGTGCCATTTCGCTTGCAGATATTTTTTCCACCCTTCACCTTAAGATAGTGCTGATCCTTGAAGGTGGGTGGGTTTCTTGCAGACAACAAAAAGATGGATGTGTGTTCCTTATCCATTTACTAGTCTGTGCCTTGATTGGGGATTTCGGTCCACTGATATTTAAAGTTTTTTTTTTTTAATTTTTTACACTTATTTTTATGTATATGAATGTACTGTCTGCATGTAGATTGTTGCACACTGTTGTCATGCAATACTGCGGAGGTCAAGAAGAGGGTGTAAGATTCCCCTGGAACTGGAGTTAACTGTTCTCAGCTGCCATGAGGGTGCTGGGGATCGACCCCGGTCCTCTGCAAGAGCAGTCAGTACTCTAACCTAGAAACTATCTCTCCAGCCCCCGATATTTAAAGTTTTTATTGAGAAGATATATATTGCTTCCCATAATTTAGTTTCTGTTTTCATTCTTGTCTAGGTTTTGTATTTCCGCTGTTCATTAACTACTTTCTGTTGCCACTTGGCGTATTTCATTCCTTCTTCTGCTCTTTGTATGCTTCAAGTATTCTCTGAAGGAGATGATTTTCTGGACATGAATTCGTTCGGTTTATTTATGTCATGAAATATTTTTCTTTCCCCTCTAATTATAATAGACATTTTTTCTGGGTGAAGTATTCTGGGTTGGAATCTATGGTCATTTAGAACTGGGAATACTTTGCCCAAGCTCTTCTACCTTCATATTTGCATTAAAAGTCAGCTGTAATTCTTGCCACACCAACTCCGGCGTCGTATGTGTGAGTCATAATACAGACTGGGAGATATGTGCATCCTCGAGGCTAAGCTCCCTGGTGGGTGACAGAGTACCCGGCTCAGCTTCAAGATCACGATGCATTACAAAGATGTTATTGCTTCATTAGTGTTGGACTTTGTACACTGTCTTTGACTCTCCTCCCGAGCCCAGCACCTCAGTCCCAGACAAGGGCAGTTAAACATGTTTAAAAACAATTCAGGCAACAGAAGCCTCATGAACCTTAAGTAAAATCATACAGATAACAACATTTAAAGGCTCCTTTGTCCTAAAAGTCCCCATAAAGATATTGTAGACATTACACTAAGTGAGATCATAGGTAGTTTAATAAAAGTGTCCTTCCAAATAATAAGACTCAGTCCTTTAAGCAGAAAGCTACGTCTAATAAAGTTAGTAAGATAAAGTTTAGCTACAGTTATAAATATTAAAGTGAACATTAGGATACCTGGTGGGGATTTCCTTTAAGAAAAACACTGTGCAATTATAGAGCGAAAAGGCCCCCTTTCAGGCTTGTCTTAAATCACAAACTGAGATAACAAACAGCCTTGAGAAAATTCTAGCCCAGGAAGATGAGAAACATCAAATTGGAACTTCAAAAGAAACAAAGACTGTTAATGGCTTGTGATTCTAAGACTGTTTTATTGCTTATCAAGACAGTGTGAGCTGTAAACTTTCAATTATTTATCTTGTTGGCCTTGTAAGCCAGGTGCGGAAAATGCTAAGGCAATAAGCCTTTGTTCTCGAGGAGATGCAAATCCCCTGCCTGCACCTTCGACCTCCCCGCCCCGACCCCCCCCCCCCCCGGCCTGTTTTGCCCAGCCGCCTTTGCCCCCTGCCTGTATAAAACTTGACTTGATCTCCCGTAAAGGTGCAGAGATTACACGACCACCTCTGGTGTATGTCCATTTTCTTATATTTATTGCTAATCTTGGTCCTCCTGTTCAAGACTCTGATTTCCCACAAGTGATAGATTCGAGAGATTGCCTGCGGCAGAGATAGTATCTGATGCGGCCCATTTTCCTTTATAATGTGACGTTTTTCCTTCAAAATTTCCAGTATTCCTCTCTTTGTTTGAACTATGTTTTTTTTACCATGTGTTTTTACTAATGATATAGCGGCTGTGGGGAAATTTCTTTTCTGGCCCTTCTATTTGGTGTTCTAGTGTGCTTCCTTGTAATGTCTGGGGTATGTATTTTCCTTAGTTTGGGGAATTTTTCTTACAGTCTTGTTGAAGATCTGGTGAATACAATATACTGTAGATCTTTCATTACTCCTGTGCCCTTGATGGCACTCAGGGTTGGTCTGTTTATGGTGCGTTTTTTGTCCCACATTTTCTGAATATCCCATTCCTGTGCTTTAAAATGTTTTTCCAGAATCTGCTTGAGCGTCCAAGTTCTACTATCTCCGTTTTCTTGCTATTTTATTTTCTACTCATACATTCTTTACTGCGGCTTCTCTCATTCTTTCCAAATGGTTTGAGTCTTCCCCTTCCCTTTTATTTTCAGCCTGAGTTTTCTTCAGTCTTTCTCTCTTCTGTGAATTCAATTGAAACATTTATCATTATATTCTTTAGTATTCCTCTTTTAGTCTTTGATTTGTTTGTTTGCACTGTTCTTTAAATTCCTTGATTCTTTGGCTCACTGGTCATATAGTCTTTTAATCAGTTTCCACTCTGTAGACCAGGCTGGCCTGAACTCACAAACGTCCACCTTCCTCTGCCTCTGCTCCAGTGCTTGGATTTAAAGGTGTGCACCAACCTCCCGGCTTTTTTTTTTTCTTTTGGTGGGGTTTTCATATTATTGTTTTCTTGTTTTTGTGGATTACTGGCTGTTGGATTCTTTTTTGTTCCATGATTCTGGGTATGGGAAGTGTTCTTCCTTGCATTAAGACGTTGACTTTGCTTGCTGGAATGGGCGTTGCAATGCCTTTAAATCCAGCATGGGAGGCAGAGGCAGGAGGATCTTTTGTAAGTTCAAGGCCAGCCTGGTGTAAGATTGAGTTCCAGGATCGCTGGGGCTTACAGGGAGACCCTGTCTCGCAAGAGACAAAAAAAAAAACAAAAAAACAAGATTTTTTTTTTTTTTGAGGCAGGCTCTCTCTATAGCCCCAGCTGGCCTGGAACTCACTCTGCAGACCAGGCTGGCCTTGAACTCATAGAGCTCCACCTGCTGGGATTAAAAGCGTGCGCTTTAATCCCAGCAGGATTAAAATCCACCTGGCTTATGCCACTTCTTTCAGTTTTGTTGTTTTAATATAAAATGTTTAAAACATGCACAAACTTGTTGATATTTTGGCATTACCAAAGTCTAAAATTTACACTAATTGTTTTGTTGTGTTTGTTTTCTTCTAAAGGTAGGACAGTTGGATCATGCTGAATTGTCGTCTGGGCCTGAAACTGAGAAAACATTGGCTTCAGACACCACTAGAATTTCTGAAGAAGGTTTGTGTTCAGTACCAGGGCATGGTGTTGAAACCTGACTTCCAAAAGGGACTAGAAATACTTCTCATATGTGAACTGAAGCCAGTGTTCCCTCCCCCAACTCAGTACCCAACTTTTAGATGACGGTTTTAGTTACTTCCTGTTGCTGTGATAAAATCCCAGGACCAAGGCCACTTACAGAAGGAAGACTAGTTAGCTTACAGTTCCAAAGAGAACGTCCGTAATGGCCAGGGAGGCGTGGCAGCAGGAGGCGGCCAGACCAGCCCCTGCATCTTCCTGCAGACATAGGAAGCAGCCAGCCAGCTCGGAAGTGGGCATGACTATATACTCAAGAAGCCCACCCCCATTGACATGCTTCCTTCAGTAAGGCAACACCTCCTACAGATTCCACAGCCTTTCCCAAACCATGGTGGACTGGGGACCAGGTATCCAAATACTTGGAGCCTCTTGGGGACATTCATTCAAACCACCATAATGAGAATTATTTCTCTGCGTGTGTGAGGGGGGAGTATTTTTCCTTGAGATGGGGATGTTTGAACCCAGAGCTTTATTCACGGTAAGTGTGCTTTACTGCTAAGGAACATCCTTGTCTCTAGGATTATTTCTGTAGTAATGTGGCTCCCACCAGAGGAGATTACTAGCTGCTACCACCCCTGTCAGAGGCCAGTAATCTCCTTTGGCTTCTATACCAAAATGAGTTGTTGTGCTTAGATGGGAGCTCTGTGGGTTCCAAGCCTCGGCTACACACAGTGAGTGAGGATGGCTGTGCTCTACAGAGGGACTGCTTGTTACCAGTTGAGGTAGGTAGAATTTGAGGGTCTAATTAAACAGCTGAACAGTTGTGAGGTAATTGGTTTCATTTCCTTATTGAAAGAATGAAATTATAGTAGCTATATTTTATATTCTATTGTAGCTATAGTTTATTTATATATATGATACAAGTTTGCCTACATGTATGTAAGTGCACTGTGTGCTTGCCCCATGCCCTGGTAGGTCAGAAGAGGGCATTGAATCCCCTGGAACTGGCATTTTGGACAGTTGTTAGCTGCCATGTGGGTGCTGGGAATTGAACCTGGGTCTTCTGCAGGAGCAAGCAGTGTTCTCTTAATTGCTGAGCCACGTCTCCAGCACCATCCTTGTTTGGTTTTGTTTGTTTGTTTGTTTTTTGTTGCTATTGTTTTTTTTTTTTTTTTTTTTTTTGTCTTTCAAGACAGGGTCTCCCTGTAGCCCCAGCTGTCCTAGAACTCACTCTGTAGACTAGGCTGGCTTTGAACTCACAGAGATCTGCCTGCCTCTGCCTCCCAACTGTTAGGATTAAAGGTGTGTGCTACCACACCTGGCTATTAATGTATTTTTTTTATTAATGTATGTTTTAACACTTACTAAATGTATTCCTTGTGATTCCCTTAAATTTGTCTTCTGGTTTACCAAGTCTGTGTTTCTGTCTTTTGTTGTTGTTGTTTGTTTTTCCCTGTTCACTTATATTTTGAGTTTTTGGTGACTTATTTTTCATATGTAGAACATTTTTTTAAACTCGGTTTCTTTTGTTATGGTTTCTGTCTTTTCTTAAATTTTAATTGCGTTTTTAAATTTTACTTTAGAAAATTACTTTCATCGTCCTAAAAAGCTAATCAAACACGTACTGCAACTTCTTCTTTTTTTTTTTTGTTTTGGTGTTTTTTTTTTTCTTTTTCCCTGTAGCCCAGCTGTCCCTGAACTCACTCTATAGACCAGCTGGCCGTCGAACTCACAAAGATCCTCCTGCCTCTGCCTCCCAGTGCTACTAGGATTAAAGGCGTGCGCAGACCACGCCCGGCCACCCTCACTCTAATATAGCTGTGTTCTTTTCTTTTTTTTTTTTAATTTAAAGTGGGACAATTTTTTAAAGTTATTTTTATGTGGGTGAATGTACTGTTTGCATGCAGTTTTGTTGCACCATGTCGTGCAATGCACGGAGGGCAGAAGAGGGTGTCGGATTCCCCCCTGGAACTGGAGTTAAAAGACGGTTCACAGCCGCCATATGTGGGTCTGGGGATCGAACCCAAGAGCAATCGGCGCTCTTAAACACTAAGCCATATCCGCTAAGCCCTGGATCTGGTGTCAGAAGTAGGTGTTGGCAATTGTTATACCTTTTCTTTTAATTGTATTATATACTCTGCAGTGTGTTTCCAGACTCCTGTTTATACATATGTGGAAGATCAAAATGATGAAGAGGAAATTCAGGAAACGGAATGTTCAGTAGCCCAACAACATTTNGGGTTGACATTGAGGTCTTTGTCCATTGAGAGTTGACTTTTTTGCAAGGTAGAGGTTAATTTCATTCTTCTAGCATGTGGTGATCAAGTTTGCCAGCACTATTTGCTGAGATACTGCCTTCTTGCCATTGAATGTTCTTAGCCCCTTTGTCAATATTAGGTGGCTGAAATTATATTACTCAAGTTTGGTCTTCAATTATGTTCCATTGAACTAACAGGTCTAGTTTTGTGCCAGTACCATCTGTGTTTGATAACTGGAGCTCTGTAATATAGTTTTGAAGTCTGATATGATAATCCCCCCTACATGACCGTGATGTTAGGATGCCTTGGCTATCCCGGGGCTGTTTGTGTTTCCATATGAAATTTTTTAGGATCTTTTTTTTCTAATTCGGGGGAAGAAATCCATGGGGATTTTGATTGGGATTGCATTGAATCTATATATTAACTTGGGTAGGCTGACATTTTTACTCTATTAAATTTTTCCAATCCATGACATGGGAGGTCCTTCCATCATCTGGTTTCTCCCTCAATCTCTTCAACAAAGATTAAATTTTCATTGTAAAGATTGTTAATGTCTTTGGTCATTTTGTTTCAGATTTTTTTTTTTTTTTTAAGGCATGTTGGAATGAGAGGGTTCCATGTAATCCTTCCCAGTTTGCTTGTTAGTGGCATATAGAAAGGCTACTGATTTTTATTGGTTAATTTTATAAATTGCCACTGTACTGAAAAGGGTTTCATCATTTTTCTAGGAGTTTTCCTGATGAATTTTGGTAGCTGCAAATGAAGGGATAGGGTGGCCTCTGCTTTTGCAATCGAGTGCCCCTTTAATTTGCCTTTCTCTTGTCTTTTGCTCAAAGAAATAGCAAAGTTTCAATCAATATACTGAAAAGGAGTGGAGATAGTGTTGACCTCTCTTTTGCAATTAGTACTCCTTAATTCTTTCTCTTGTCTTATTACTCTACCAGTGTTTCAAGCACTATTTGAAAAGATGGAGATAGTTGGCAGCCTTGTGGGATTCCTATCTTTAAGAGAAGCTTCTAATTTTTCTCCAGTTAGAATGATGTTGGGTGTGGGTTTGGTGTATATAGCTTTAATTATCTTATGTTCCTTCCAGTCCAATTCCTCTAGGACTTTAAACAAAAAGCATGTCGAATTTTAAGGCTTTCTCTGCATCAATGAGATGACCATGTGTTTCTTTGCTTCGAGTCCATTTTATATGAGTTGTGACATTTATTGTTTTGATATATGTTGAACATCCCCATCGCATGGAATAATTCCGACGTGATCATGGTAGAATTGACCGTTTTGATGTGTCCTGTATGTCAAGTAGTTTGTTGAGAATTTTTGCAATCTATGTTCATTATAGATAATAGGTCTCATAGTTCTTTTTTTTTTTTTTTTTTTTTTTAATCTTTGCCTGGTTTAGGGTATTAGAGTGATGCTGGGTCATAGAAGTAAGTTGGGAGATTTCCCTCTCTTCTCTCCTTTTGAATAACTTAAGTAATATTGGTTGTAAGTCCTGTTTAATGTCTGATAGAATTCTGCCGTCAAATCCAAAATGGGCCTGGGCGTTTTTCAGTTTGGGAGGTTTTGTATTACTGCTTCAATTTTCTTATATGGGTATGGTTAGCTGTGTCAATCTCGTCTTGGTTAAGCTTTGGTGATTCCATGATTTCAGATATTCATCCATTTCTTTTAGATTTTTCAAATATGAATAGAGTATAGATTTTCAAAGTATTCCCACATAATTGTCTGGATCTTTTGCTATCCGTTATCATGTTTCCCCTTTCATCTCTAGTTTTGCTGATTTGGAGTTGCCCTTTCCTTCTTTTATTCAATTGGGCTAAGCATCGTAGCGGGTTCATCCCGGTTAGAGAACAGCTCGGGACCTCATTGGTTCTTTGTTTGTTTTTTCTTTGTTGCCTATTTCATTAATCTCTGCTCTTATTTTTGCATTTCTGTCTGTTGGTTTGGGATTCATTTGTTGCCCCGGCCTGTGGGGTCATCAGCGCAGACCTGAGGAAGGGACGAAAGAATGGGGGACAGAAGACACAAAGAACGAGAGCAAGACAATGTTCTGATCAAGATCCGAAGTCTTTATTAGGTGCCGGGTTTATAAAGACAAGCGAGCGGGAATTTTGTGGTGGGAGGGGGGATTGGCACAGTTCGGCAGGATGGACAGGGTGCATCTGGAGAAGTGCCAGACACTCTTAGTTCCTGGTACTGTGACCCCGATGCCTGTTGCGCTCATAAATTTCTGCACTCACAAATTCCTGAGGTAAGCAAGCTGCACTCATAAATTTCTGAGATAAGCAAGCTACACTCACAAATTCCTGAGATAAGCAAGCTACTAAATTTTCTGAGAGCATGGATGTCTGACAGCTTTGGCTCCAGGCAATTTGGTTTTAGTGTCTTCCAGTGTCCTTGAGTTACCATGTAAGTATTTTTGTGCTCTTCCTGTTTTTTTTTTGTTTTTTTTTAATTTATTTTTTATGTGTATGAGTGTAAATTTTCTTGCAGGTAGGTGGGTGCACCCAGGTCATGCAGTGCTGCGGAGGTCAGAAGAGGGTGTCCAGATTCCCCTAGAACTGAGTTAAAGAAGTCTCAGCTGCCATGTGGGTGCTGAGATCGAACCCAGGTCCTCTGCAAGAGCAGTCGACGCTCTTTTTTTTTTTTTTTTTTTTTTTTTTTTTTTTTTTTTTTTTTTTTTAATGTAGGCAACTTAGAGCTATAACTTCCTCTTAGGACTGCTTTTAAGTGTCCCACAAGTTTGTTGTATTATTATTTCTTTTAATTCCAGGAGTACTTTATTTATTATTAATTTTTTTTTTTTTTTTTTTTTTTTTTTTGGTCGTTTCAGCAGGGTCTCCTGTAGCCCTAAGCTGTCCTGAACTCACTCTGAGACCAGCTGGCCTTGAACTTCACAAAGATGGGCCTGCCTCTTCCTCCGATGCTAGGATTAAAGGTTGTGGTGCACCAGCCCAGCCTTTTTTCTTTCTTGCTTGCTTTTCTTTCTTCTTCTATTCTTTTTTCTTCTTCTTTCTTTCTTTCTTCTTCTTCGTTCTTTCTTTCTTTTTCTTTCTTATTGTTTCTTCTTCTTTCTTTCTTTCCTCTTTCTTTCTTTCTTTCTTTCTTTTTTTTTTTTTTTTTTGTTCTTTTTGAGACAGGGTCTCCCTGGGGTCCAGCTGGCCTGACTCACTCTGTAGACCAGGGGCTGGCCTTGAACTTACAAAGATCCAACTGCCTCTGACCTTCCGAGTGCAGGATTAAAGGCATGTGCCACCACGCCTGGCTTTGCTTTCTCATTTCTCCTCTGACCCAGTTATTATTCCAGGAGTGTGTGGTTTAATCTCCATGAGTTCATATATTTACTAGGCTTCTTCTGGTGTTGATATTTAAGCCTTTATTCATTGTGGGTCTGATAGAAGGGATGGAATTATCGTTAATTTTTTTGTATTTTGGTGAGATTGTGTTCTGTGCCCAGTTGTTGGTTTGATTTGGCGAAGGTGCCATGGGATGCGGAATAGAAAGTAGATGCTTTTGTGCTTTGGGTAGAAATATTTTTGGTAGATGTATGTTTAGGTCCATTTGGTGTATAATATCGTGCCGTTCAGGTGTCTCTCTGTTTAGTCTTTTGTCCGGTTGACCTATCTGATGGACACAGTGGGGTAATTGGAAGTCCCCTAGTACTAGTGTGCTAGAGTTAATCTGTGCCTTGAAGTACTAGAGAATTGTGTTTTATGAGTTCGTCAACTGGATTGTGGTGCGTATTGGTTCATGATGGTGTTATTGTTGGTTATTTGTTCATTTGATAAGAATGAATTGACTTTCTTCATCTCTTCTGATTAAGTTTAACTTGAAGTCTATTTTTGTTATGACATTAGAATAGAAACTCCTGCTTGCCTCTTAGTGCCATTTTCTTGCAGTATTTCTTTCCACCCTTCACCTTAAGATAGTGCCTTTCCTTGAAGGTGGGATGGGTTATTGCAGACAACAAAAAGATGGATGTTGTTTCCTTATCCATTTACTAGTGCTGTGCCTCTTGATTGGGGATTTCGGTCCACTGATATTTAAAGTTTTTTTTTTTTTAATTTTTTAACTTTTTTTATGTATATGAATGTACTGTCCGCATGTGAGATTTTGTGCAACTGTGTCATGCAATACGCGGAGGTCAAGAAGAGGGTGTAAGAGTCCCCTGGAACGGGAGTTACAAGATGTTTCTCAGCTGCCATGAGGGTGGCTGGTGATCGAACCCAGGTCCTCTGCAAGAGCAGTCAGTAAACTCTAACCGAGAGAACTATCTCGCCAGGCCCCCAGATATTTAATGTTTTTTATTGAGAGATTTATAGTGCTTCCCATCATTTTAGTTCTGTTTGTGCATTCTTGGTCTAGGTTTTGTATTTCACGCTGTTCATTAACTATTCTGATTGCCACTTGGGTATATCATTCCTTTTTCCGTCTGCTCTTTGTACTGCTTCACGTATTCTCTGAAAGACTGATTTTTCTGGACATGAATTCGTTCTGTTTATGTATGTCATTGAATATTTTTCTTTCCCCTCTAATTATAATAGACATTTTTTTGCTTGGTGAAGTATTCTGTTGGAATCTATGGTCATTTAGAACGGGAAATACTTTGGTCCCAGCTCTTCTACCTTTCATTATTTGCATTAAAAAGTCAAGCTGTAATTCTTGCCACACCAACTCCGGCGTCGTCTGTGTGAGCATATAACGGACGAAGGAGATATTGAGCCTCACGAGACTAAGCTCCCTGGTGGTCAGAGACAGAGTACCCGGCCTCAGATCACAATGCATTACAAAGATGTTATTGCTTCATGAGTGTTGGATTTTGTACACTGTCTTTTGAGTCTCCTCCCGAGCCCAGCACCTCAGTCTGAGACAAGGGACAGTTAAACATGTCTAAAAATAAGTCAGGCAAACAGAAGCCTCATGAACCTTAAGTAAAATCATACAGATATACAACATTTAAGGCTCTTTGTCCTAAAAGTCCCCATAAAGATATTGTAGACATTACAATAAGTGAGATACAGAGGTAGTTTTACAAATATAAAAAGTGTCCCTTCCAAACGTAATAAAGAAACTCAGTCCCTTTAAGCAGAAAGCTACTCTATAAGCTTTGTAAGATAAAGGTTTAGCTGACAGTTAGACATATTAAAGTGAACAGTTTAGGATACATGGTGGGATTTCTCTTAAGAAGAAACAACTGTGTAATTGATAAAACGAAAAGGCCCCCTTTGCAGGCGTGTGGCTTAAATCACAACCTGGAGATTACAAACAGCCTTGAGAAAGCTCTAGCCACAGGAAGGATGAGAAACATCAAATTGGAACTTCAAAAGAAACAAATACTGTTTATGGCTTGTGATTTTAAGACTGCTGTTTATTGCTTATCAAGACAGTATGAGCTGTAAACTTTCATTTATTTATCTTATTGGCTTGTAAGCCCAGGTGCGAAATGCTAAGGCAATAAGCCCTTTGTTCCTGAGGGAATGCAAATCCCCTGCCTGCCACCTCAGAGAGGGCGGGACAGACGGGGACGCACTGACGCGGGCCGTAACGTGGGGAAGACGAAGGGGAGAGGCGTGGTCCCGGAAAGCAAGAGAGCAAATAGAACGGAGACAGGAGAGGGGAGAGAAAGAACGTAAGAGCCGAAACGTGGAAGCATAGAGGAGCAACGGAGACTGTTGAGAAACGAAACCAGAAGGCGACGCAGAGGGAGGGTGGTAGGGCGGAGCGAGAGGAAGAGAACACACATAGACAAACGAGCAGGAAGAAAACCCTCCCGCCCCCCCCCCCCCCGGCCTGTTTTGCAAGCCGCTTTGCCTGCCAGTATAAAAACTTGACTTGATCTCAGTAAAGGTGCGCTAGATTCAAGACCACTCTGGTGTCATGTCCATTTTATTATATTTTGCCTAATCTGTGTCCTCCTGTTCAAGACTCTGATTTCCCACAGGTGAAAGATTGGGTTAGCCTGCGGCAAATTCTGATGGGTTTTCCTTTATATGTGACTTGTTTTTCTTTGCAGATTTCAGTATTCTCTCTTTGTTTTGAACTATGTTTTTTTTACCATGTGTTTTTACTATGATATGGCTTGGGGAATTTCTTTTCTGGCCCTATCTATTTGGTGTTCTATGTGCTTCTTGTAATTTGTATGGGTATGTCTTTCCTTAGTATGGGGAATTTTTCTTCTACAGTCTTGTTGAAGATCTGGTGAATACCATTATCCTGAGATTCTTCTCCTTCCTCTGTGCCTATGATGCATAGGTTTGGTCTTTTCATGGTGTCCCAGATTTCCTGAATATCCATCCCATTCCTGTGCTTTAAAATGTTTTTCAGAATCTTTGCTTGAGCCGTCCAATTTCTACTTTATCTTCCAGTCTTGATATTTTTATTTTCTACTTCATGCATTCTGTTTACTGGGGCTTTCTCTCATTCTTTCCAAATGTATTTGGAGTCTTCACTTTCCCTGTTCAATTTCAGCCTGAGGTTTTCTTCATTATTTCTACTTCTGTGAAAATGCAATCTGGAAAGTTATCATTATCTTCTTTAGTTTATCCCTAACTTCTTTTAGTCCTTTGATTAGTTTATTTGTGTGTTCTTTAAAGATTCCTTGACTAGCGTGGATCGTTATGATAGTTCTTTTTAAATTCAGTGTCACTCTGTAGACCTGACCCCAAGGCTGGCCCTTGAACTCACAAAGATCCACCTGCCGCATGCCTCTGCCTCCAGTGCTAGGATTAAAGGTGGCACCACATGCCCGGCTTTTTTTTTTTTTTTGGGGGGGTTTTTTTTTTTTTTTTTTTTTTTTCCATTTAGGATGATTTTTGGCTGTGGATTTCCTTTTTTGTCATGATGTCTGTATGAAGTTTTCTTGTTGAATTTAAGACTGATTTGCTTGCTGGACATGGTCGTGCATGCCCTTTAATCCAGCACATTGGGAGGACAGAGGCAGGATCTCTGTAAGAGTTCAAGGCCAGCCACAAAGTGAAACCCTGTCTCAAAAAAAAAAAAAAGACAGCTGGGGCTACAGGGGAGACCCTGTCTCGAAAAGACAAAAAAAAAAAAAAAAAAAAGACTGATTGCTGTGTTGCTTCAGTGTGCTTTTGTTGTCCTTTTTATAGGTTAATAAAGCTGGTTGTTCTACACTTCAGGTTTTCACCTTTGATTTTTGTACTGGAGGGACCAGCTAATTCTCACCCAGCTAGTCAAGAACTCCTCTAGAGGGTCAAGACAGTTATCAATCAGGTAGTTTTGAACCCACTGGGTCCCACACCATGTGAAGCCAAGGGAGGGACCCAGGTGTTCCTGAGTGAGGGGGAGTCTGGAATGCGGCCACTGCCATGCAGTTTATGGCTCTCACCAACACCGAGTGGAAGGCAGCCTCACACTCACTCGTATTTTTAGTTTTTTTTTTTTTTTTTTTTTTTTTTTTTTGAGGGCAGGCTCTCGCTATACCCCAGCTGGCCTGGAACTCACTCTGCGACCAGGCTGGCCTTGAACTCATAGAGCTCCAACTGCTTGGATTAAAAGCGTGAGCTTTAATCCCAGCATGGAGTAAAATCCACCTGGCTTAGTGTCCACGTTCTTTCAGTTTTGTGTGTTTTAATATAAAATGTTTAAAACATGCACAAACTTGTTGATATTTTGGCATTACCAAAGTCTAAAATTTACACTAATTGTTTGTGTTGTGTTTTGTTTTGCTTCTAAGTAGGACAGTTGGATCATGCTGAATTGTCGTCTGGGCCTGAAACTGAGAAAACATTGGCTTCAGACACCACTAGAATTTCTGAAGAAGGTTTGTGTTCAGTACCAGGGCATGGTGTTGAAACCTGACTTCCAAAAGGGACTAGAAATACTTCTCATATGTGAACTGAAGCCAGTGTTCCCTCCCCCAACTCAGTACCCAACTTTTAGATGACGGTTTTAGTTACTTTCCTGTTGCTGTGAAAAATCCCAGGACCAAGGCCACTTTACAGAAGGAAGACTAGTTAGCTTACAGTTACAAAGAGGCAACAGTCCATCATGGCAGGGAGGCCGTGGCAGCAGGAGGCGGCCAGACCAGCCCCTGCATCTTCCTGCAGACATAGGAAGCAGCCAGCCAGCTCGGAAGTGGGCATGACTATATACTCAAGAAGCCCACCCCCATTGACATACTTCCTTCAGTAAGGGCAACACCTCCGACAGATTCCACACCTTTCCCAAACCATGGGGAGCTGGGGACACAGTATCCAAATACTTGGAGCCTCTGGGGACATGCATTCAAACCACCATAATGAGAATTATTTCTCTGCGTGTGTGAGGGGGGAGTATTTTTCCTTGAGATGGGGATGTTTGAACCCAGAGCTTTATTCACGGTAAGTGTGCTTTACTGCTAAGGAACATCCTTGTCTCTAGGATTATTTCTGTAGTAATGTGGCTCCCACCAGAGGAGATTACTAGCTGCTACCACCCCTGTCAGAGGCCAGTAATCTCCTTTGGCTTCTATACCAAAATGAGTTGTTGTTGCTTAGATGGATCCCCCCCCCCCCCCCCCACACCCCCCCTACCAACCCCCCCCCCCCCCACCACACACCCCGCCCACCCCCCCTACCACCCCCCCCCCACCCCCCCCCCCCCCACCCCCGGCTCTGGGGGTACAAGCTCGGCTACACACAGTGAGTGAGGATGGCTGTGCTCTACAGAGGGACTGCTTGTTACCAGTTGAGGTAGGTAGAATTTGAGGGTCTAATTAAACAGCTGAACAGTTGTGAGGTAATTGGTTTCATTTCCTTATTGAAAGAATGAAATTATAGTAGCTATATTTTATATTCTATTGTAGCTATAGTTTTATTTATATATATGATACAAGTTTGCCTACATGGATTTAGTGCACTGTGTGCTTGCCCCATGCCCTGGTAGGTCAGAAGAGGCATTGAATCCCTGGGAACTGGCAATTTGGGGAAGTTTGTTAGCTTGCCATGTGGGTTGCTGGGAATGAAACCGGGGTCTGCTGCAGGAGCAAGGCAGTGGTTCCTTAATTGCTGAGCCACGGCTCCACACATCTTGTTTGGTTTGGTTTGTTTTGTTTGTTTTTTTGTTGCGATTGTTTTTTTTTTTTTTTTGTCTTTTCAAGACAGGGTCTCCCCTGGAAAAGCCAGCTGTCCTAGAACTCACTCTGTAGACTAGGCTGGCTTTGAACTCACAGAGATCTGCCTGCCTCTGCCTCCAACTGTTAGGATTAAAGGTGTGTTGCTACCACACCTGCTATTAATTTTTTTTTATTAAGGTATGTTTTAACACTTACTAAATGTATTCCTTGTGATTCCCTTAAATTTGTCTTCTGGTTTACCAAGTCTGTTTTCTGTCTTTTTGTTGTTGTTGTTTTCCCTGTTCACTATTATTTGAGTTTTGGTGACTATATTTTTCATATGTAGAACTTTTTTTCAACTCTGTTCTTTTGTTAGGGTTTCTGCTTTTCTTAAAATTTAATTGAATTTTTTTCAAAGTTTTCTTAAATTACGTTCATCGTCCCATAAGAAATCTTATCAGAACAACATACGGCACTTCTTTTTTTTTTTTTTTTTTGTGTTTTCGAGACAGGGTCTCCCTGTAGCCCCAGCTGTCCTGGAACTCACTCTGTAGACCAGGCTGGCCTCGAACTCACAAAGATCCTCCTGCCTCTGCCTCCCGAGTGCTAGGATTAAAGGCGTGCGCCACCACGCCCGGCGCAACTTCTAATATATCTGTGTTTCTTTTTTTTTTTTAATTTAAGTGTGACCAATTTTTTAAATTTATTTTTATGTGTGTGAATGTACTGTTTGCATGCAGGTTTGTGCACCCATGTCGTGCAATGCCACGGAGGTCAGAAGAGGGTGTCGGATTCCCCTGGAACTGGAGTTAAAGACGGTTCTCAGCTGCCATGTGGGTGCTGGGGATCGAACCCAAGAGCAATCGGCGCTCTTAACCACTAGGCTATCTCTCTAGCCCCTGTATCTGTTTCATATGTAGGTGTTGGCAATTGTTATACCTTTTCTTTTAATTGTATTATATACTCTGCAGTGTGTTTCCAGACTCCTGTTTATACATATGTGGAAGATCAAAATGATGAAGAGGAAATTTCAGAAACGGAATTTTCAGTAGCCCAACACCATTTGTGCCAGAAAACCTACGCATGTCCTGCGGAGTCCACTGGCGGTGTTCCCAGTGATGGGAACACTGCTTCTCTTGGTACTGGTCTTCTCTTTTTAAATGTGCACACTCTTTGTTTGACATTAGAATGCTACTGGACTGTACAGATTGGGGTGCAGTTATGAAGGATTTGTGAAGTAATTTTATGTTTACTTGAGGAAAGGAAAATTAAAATTTGGGCCACTCACACAAAGAACTTCATGTGATACACTTCAACCATGCATTATATGTCTGTGTAACATTTTAGCTAAATCTATAGTAACTGGAATCAGTATAATAATTGATTTTTATAAAAATTCAAGCTCCTAGGGCTGGAAAGATGACTCAGTGGTTAGGAGCATTGACTGCTCTTGCAGAGGACCCGGATTTGATTCCAAGCACCTACATGGTGTCTAACAACCATCTGTAACTACAGTTCTAGGGTATTTGATGCACGTAAACCAGGTGTGGTGGTGCACACCTGTGATGCCAGCACTCAGGAGATGGATGCAGAGGGTCAAAAGTTCAAGCTCTGCCTCAGCTACATAGTCAGTTCAAGGCCAGCTTGGGGTACATGAGACCCTGTCTCAGACACAAAAAAATCTGTGAAGTGGGGATTAATAAAAGGAGTTGTGGGCTTAAGAAAAAATTATTTCATGTTGAAAACATGTGGCTGCTAAGTGTAAGAGACAGGTTTATTTAATCTTACTCCAATAAAATATTTAAAATTTGTTTTTATGTGTATGAGGGTTTGGCTTGCATGCACCCATTTTATTCAGTACCCAAGGAGCCAGAAGTGGGTGTTGGATCTGCTGGAACTGGAGTTATGACTCTTGTTAGCTGCCATGCTGGTGCTGGGAATTGAACTGTGGGTCATCTGCAAGAGCAGCCAGTACTCTTATCTGTTGAGCCATCTCTAGACCCTAATAATAAAATCTTTTTTTTTTTTTTTGTTATTTTTGAGACTGGATCTCCCTTTAGTCCCAGTTGCCCTGGAGCTCACTATGTAGACTAGCCTTGAACTCACAGAGATCCTCCCAAGTGCTGGGATCAAAGGCATGTGCCACCACGCCCAGCCTTCCTAATAAAATCTTTTGTTTTAGAAATGAGTCCAGGCCTCCTGGTTCTTACCACAGGCTGTGTTTCTACACTGGCTGTATAGAAAGAGGAGGCAGAGCAAACCCACCCCATGTACACCTCAGCCTAGGCCACTGTGCCTGGTCTGTATTGTGAATGGGGAGACATGAAAAAGAAAAAAAAAAGAAATGAATCTAATAATTTAATTTAAATGAAATAACAGAACAAACAAAAACTTCACTATTTTTCAAGAACAAAATTATCCTACCTATCTGCTCAAACCTATAGTTTGTACAAATGTGTGGCAATGATTTTTAGCATATATTTTTACTGAATTTCATACAATACATTTTAATCATATTTAGACTGCCTTTCCTATCACAATGACTTTTTTTTTTTTTTTTGAGACAGGGTCTCCCTGTAGCTCTGGCTGTCCTGGAACTCACTCTGTAGACCAGGCTGGCCTCAAGCTCACAGAGATCCTCTTGCCTCTGCCTCCCAAGTGCTAGGATTAAAGGCGTGCGCCACCACGCCCGGCCACAGTGACTTTTTTAAAGCGAGTATTGTAAGGAGCAGATTGCATCTTGTCAGTCTTCTGCTGAGGTATGATGGTTATCTACAGTATCCTTCCTCGGGAGAGAAGCTCAAGTCCAGAATTTGTTATCAGATTTTCTATTTTGCACTGCTTTACAAGTTGAAAATCCATCCTGCTGTCAAACCTAAACTCCTTATATTTCAATATTCCACCCATCCTGTTCCTTGGTCTTCATATTTTTTTAAGTTAATTTTTATTGAGCGCATTTCACACAACATTTCTTAATCAAATTTAGACTCATTCCCCCATCCATGCCCAGCCCTCATCCCCCTCACCCCCAAGAGCTCATGGATTCTGCCATTCATGGTTGAGTCCTGTCTTGCATCTTTTTCTCAGTCTTTTTTTAACCTTTTTGATGCAGAAGTTTAGTGTTTTGGATGGTTCTTTGAATAGGTTTTTCTCTTTTTTGGCTCTCTTTAATTTTCTATTACTCTAAAATATGCATATATATATATATACATATATATATATATATATATATATATATACACACTCCACACATAAATTAAAATTACAAAGTCTGAAAACAAACTATAGGTTAATTCCAAAACATGTTTAGGGATTCACATTTTTGGGGGGGATATTTTTGAGACAGGGTCTCCCTTTAGTCTCAGCCTGCCTGGAGCTCTCTCTGTAAAATAGGCTGGCCTTGAACTCACAGAGATCCGCCTCCTCTGCCTCCCAAGTGCTAGGATTAAAGGCATGCGCCACTACACCTGGCTGGGATTCACATTTTTAACACTAAAGTTGCATGTAGGTAAAAAGAAATATTTTTAAATTACATAGTAAGTTGATGTATGTTTTAATGTAGGTTTTTTTGAAGGTTCTATAAGAATTTAATATAAATTTTAAAATAAGTTTACAGTGTAAGCTATACATTATTATAATATTTCAATAACTCAGGGATTATACTGAAATTCTATAAAGCTCTAATAGCACAGTTGCTTTCAGATATTTTCACAAATATAATAATAAAGTTGCTCACTTTGCCTGCCAACTGGGGATTTGGTGTTAGCATCCACAATGAGGGAAACCATTCACCTTTTTTTTTTTTTTTTCTGGGACTGTGTTACTTCACTTAGCATAATGGCTTTGAGTTCCATCCATTTACCTGCAAAGTTCATGATGTCATCTTTCTTTCCCACTCCACAGAACTCCATTGTGTAGATGTACCACATTTTTGTTATCCAGTCATCAGTTGAGGGGCATTTGGGTTGGTTCCAGCTCTTGGCTATTGTGAAGAGAGCTGCAATAAACATAGCTGTGCATGTATCTCTGCAGTAGGTTGCATCTTGTGGGTATATACCCAGGAGTGTTATGGCTGGGTCAAGTGGTAGGCTCATTTTGAGTCTTTTAAGGGTTCTCCACACTGCTTTCCACAGTGGTTGTACAAGTTTAGATTCCCACCAACAGTGGATGAGTACTCCCCTTTCCCCTCAACCTCTCCAGCATTTGGTGTCTTTTGTTTTCTTGATCTTGGCCAGTCTTATTGGACTGAGATGATACTTTACTGTGGTTTTAATTTGCATTTCCTTAATTGTTAATGATGTTGAACACTTTTTTAAGATGTTTCTCAACTATCTTTACTTCCTTACTGGTGAAGTCTCTTTTCAGCTCTTTAGACCATCTTTCGAGTAGGTCATTTGTTTTCTTCTTTGTTTTTTAAGTAGTTTATATATTCTGGATGTTAATGCTCTGTCAGATGTATCAGTGGTGAAGGTTTCCTCACACTCTGTGGGTTTTCTCTTCACTTCCTTGATTGTTTCTTTTTTTAAAATTTATTTATTATTTTTTAGGTGTGTGAGAATACTGTCTACATGTAGGGTGGTGCACCCATGTTATGCAATGCTGCAGAGGTCAGAAGAGGGTGTCAGATTCCCCTAGAACTGGAGTTAAAGATGGTTCTTAGCCACCATGTGGGTGCTGGGAATCGAACCTGGGTCCTCTGCAAGAGCAGTCAGTGCTCTTAACCGCTGAGCCATCTCTCCAGCCCCCTTGATTGTTTCTTTTTTTTTTTTTTTTACTTTGTGAGGGAACTGAGCCAGAAAATTAAGCATGGAAGCAAAAAAATATATATTCATGGATTTATTCATGTGTGTATTTTATTTATTTATTTTTTCCTTGATTGTTTCTTTAGCTGTACAAAGCTTTTGAGTTTGATGAGG
Organism: Rhizomys pruinosus; assembly: GCA_009823505.1. Taxonomy (NCBI): domain Eukaryota; kingdom Metazoa; phylum Chordata; class Mammalia; order Rodentia; family Spalacidae; genus Rhizomys; species Rhizomys pruinosus. The sequence goes on from VZQC01011699.1 coordinate 1,832,829, forward strand.
TCCCACTTGTCATCTGTCATCCTTATTTCCTGTGCATCTGCTGTTTGATTTAGAAAGTCTTTTCCTACACCTATGTCTTGTAGGTTGCTGCTGACTTTTTCTTCTATCACCTTCAGGGTTTTGGGTTTCAGGTTGAGATCTTTGATCTACTCGAAGTTTATTTTTGTACAGGGTGAGATGTAGGGGTTTAATTTTGTTCTTCTACAAATGGTGATCCAGTTTTGCCAACATCATTTGCTGAAGATGCTATCTTTCCTCCATTGAGCTTTTTTGGCCCCTTTGCCAAATATGAGGTGGCTGAAGTTATATGAGCTCAAGTTTGGATATTCGATTTTGTTCCATTGGTTATTGCTTCACGGCCTTTTGGCTAAGATCAAGTACATTGTTCAATGGCTCTTTTTTTTTGTTTTTTTGCCAGTACCAGGCTGTCTTTATGACTATAGCCCTGTAATACAGCTTGAAGTCTGGTAAAGTAATCTCCCCTATATTGCACTTTTCACTCAGGGTTGTTTTGACTATTCGGGGTTTTTTGTTTTTCCATATGAATTTGAAGATTTTTTTTTCCAAGTCTGTGAAATATCTCATGGGGATTTTGATTGGGATTGCATTGAATCTGTGTATTTGGGTGGAATGGACATTTTCACTATATTGATTTTTAGAATCCATGAGCATGGGAGGTCTTTCCATCTTTTGATGTCATTTTTAATCTCCTTCAGGGTTTTAAAATTTTTGTTGTAGAGGTCTTTTGTGTCTTTGGTTAGGTTTATTCCCAGGTGTTTTTCTTTTTTTCTTTTCTTTTTTTTGAGGCTATTGTGATTGGAAAGATCTCCTTATATTCTTTCTCCAATTGCTTATTGTTGGTGTAAAGAAAGGCTACTGATTTTTCTAGGTTTATTTTGTATCCCACCACTTTACTGAAACTTTTAATCCTTTCTAGGAGTTTTCTGGTGGAGTTTTTTAGCATCTTTTAGGTACTCTATCATATAATCTGCAAAAAGGGATAGTTTTACTTCCTCTTTTCTGATTAGTACTCCTTTAATTTTGCTGTCTTGCCTTATTGCCCTAGCAAGCATTTCAACCACTATATTGAAGAGGAGTGGCGATAGTGGACAGCCTTGCCATGTTCCTGCCTTTAAGGGGAATGCTTCTAATTTTTCTCCATTTAGGATGATGTTGGCTGTGGGTTTCTTATATATGGCTTTTATCACACTGAGGAATGATCCTTCCAGTCCAATTCCCTCTAGGACTTTAAGCATGAAGGGGTGCTGGATTTTGTTGAAAGCTTTTTCTGCATAGATTGAGATTATCATGGTTTTTGTCTTGTCTTTCAGTCTATTTATGTGTTTTATGATATATTTTTTAATATTTATTCTTTTATGTGTATGAATGTACTGACTGCATGTAGGTCTGTGCACCCGTGTCGTGCAATGCCGCGGAGGTCAGAAGAGGGCATCGGATTCCCCTGGAACTGGAGTTAAAGACGGTTTTCAGCTGCCATGTGGGTGCTGGGGATCGAACCCGGGTCCTCTGCAAGAGCAGTCAGTGATCTTAACTGCTAGGCCATCTCTCCAGCCCATGTTTTATGATATTTATTGATTTACATATGTTGAACCATCCCTGCATCTCTGGTATGAATCCAACTTGGTCATGATGGATGATCTTTTTGATGTGGGTCTGTATGTGATTTGCAAGTATTTTGTTGAGAATTTTTGCATCTGTGTTCATTAATGATATGGGTCTATAGTTTTTTTTCTTCTTGTTTGTATCTTTGCCTGGTCTTGGTATTAGAGTGATGCTGGCTTCATAGAAGGAATTTGGGATATTTTCGTCTGTAGCCTTTTGAAGAGTTTGAGTAGTAATGGTTGTAAGACCTCTTTAAATGTTCTGTATAATTCTGTTGTGAAACCATCTGGGCCTGGGCTTTTTACTACATCTTCAGTTTCCTCAAGTATGGGTCTGTTTAAGCTGTTGATCTCATCTTGGTTAAGCTTTGGTGAATCCCAGGATTTCAGATATTCATCCATTTCTCTTGGGTTTTCAAATTTAGTAGAGTATAGGTTTTTGAAGTATTCTATGATTGTCTGGATCTTCTCTTTATCTGTTATGATGTTTCCCCTTTCATCATGAATGCCATTGAGTAGGAGTTGCTCTTTCTTTTGGTTAACTGGGGTAGAGGTCGGTCTATTTTGTTTATCTTTTCAAAGAATCAGCTTTTGGTTTCATTGATTTTTTTTTTTTGTATTATTTTCTTTGTTTCTATTTTGTTGATTTCTGCTCTGATTTTTATTTCTTCCTGTTGGGTTTAGGGTCCATTTGTTGTTGTCTTTCAAGTGTTTTTAGCTGCAGTGTTAGATTGTTTATTTGTTCTCTTTCTTTCTTTTTTTTTTTTTTTTTAATGTGGGCACTTAAGGATATAAATTTCCCTCTTAGGACTGATTTTAATGTATCCCACAGGTTTTGTTGTGTTGTATTGTCATTTTTGTTTACTTCTAGGAATGCTTTTATTTCATTCTTTATTTCTTCCCTGACCCACTCATTCTTCAGGATTGTGTTGTTTAGTCTCCATGTGCTCTTATAGTTAGTAGGGCTTATCCTGGTGTTAATATTGAGCTTTATTGCACTGTGGTCTGATAGAATGCATGAAATAATTTCAATCCTTTTGTATTTGTTGAGATTTCTTTTGTGTCCCAGTATGTGGTTGATTTTGGAGATTGTTCCATGGGGCGCTGAGTAGAAAGCATATTCTATGGTGTTTGGGTGGAATATTCTGTAGATATCTGTGAGGTCCATTTGGTGTATTGTTCAGTTCTGATGTCTCTCTGTTTTTTTATTTTGTTCAGTTGAACTATCCATGGGACTCAGTGGGGTATTGAAGTCCCCCTCTATTAGCATGCTGGGATTAATCTGTGTCTTGAGGTCCTGAAGGATTGTGTTTCTAAAGTTCTGTGCACCAGAGTTTGGTGCATAAACATTTAAGATTGTGAAATCTTCCTGGTTAATTGTTCCATGGATAAGGTTATAATGGCCCTCTTTGTCTTTTCTGATTAATTTTACTCTGAGGTCTTTTTTTTTTGATATTAGAATAGCAACTCCTGCTTGCTTTTTTTTTTGGTCTTTTCGAGACAGGGTCTCCCTGTAGCCCCAGCTGACCCGGAACTCACATTGTAGACCAGGCTGGCCTTGAACTCACAAAGATCTGCCTGCCTCTGCCTCCCAAGTGCTAGGATTAAAGGCGTGCGCCACCACGCCTGGCTCTGCTTGCTTTTTTGTACCATTTGCTTGGAATGTTTTTTTTTTTTTTCCATCCTTTCACTCTAAAGTGGTGTCTGTCCTTGAGGGTGAGATAGGTTTCTTGTAGGTAGCATATAGATGGATT
>VZQC01011699.1:1848171-1858776 GCA_009823505.1 Rhizomys pruinosus
AACAACAACAACAACAACAGAAAGGACTGCATCAAAGAACTGACTGAAACAGTGAACTTCTGCTCAAAACAGTCAACTTCCACATGGAGAATATTGAGAAAGACTGAGAAAGAGATGAAAAGCATGTTTGGCAGAATGCATGAGCTCTGGTGGGGTGGGGGGATAGGATGAGGGACAGGGGTCTAGAATTGATAATCTTGCACAAAATATATATTAAAAAAATAAAAAAGAAGTGATAGTGTTAAAAAAAAGAATATACAAAGAATTCCAAAAATGAAGTTAGAATAAAATGATACAAATGGGCTATGGATCTGAACAGAGAGCTCTCAAAAAGAATAAATAAAAATGTCTAAGAAACATCTTAAAAAGTCTTCAACAACCTTACTAATTAGGGAAATGCAAATAAAAACTGCTTTAAGATTTCATCTAATGCCTGTCAGAATGGCCAAGATCAAGGGAACAAGTGACAGCAAAGGCTGGTGAATGTGCCGGGAGCCCTGGTGCACAGTGGTAGGACTGCAGACTGGCAAACCACCGTGGACATCAGTGTGCAGAACTCCTTTCCCTAAGTATTATTCGTTAGGATACATTTATAATAGCTCTTCATTTTTGTATTATTTCTTTTTATGTTATGATTGTATTGCCTGCAGGTAGGTAGATGTACTTGTATCACGCAGTGCCCTCAGAGGTCAGAAGGTGGAGTTGGATACCCTGGAACTGGAGTTAGGATGGTTGTTAGCCACCATGTGGGTGTTGGGAATCAAACCTGGGTCCTCTGCCAGAGCAGTTGGTGCTCTTAACCACTGAGCCATCTTTCCAGCCCCTGTATAATAGCTTTTCTATGGAACTGTCCTTGTTATCTTTCTGTAGATGTAATGAACACATGTCAAAGGAACTTAGGGAGAAAACGGTTTATTTGAGCTTACAGTATAGTTCTTCATCTAGGGAGCCAGGGCAGGAGCACTAGCAGGATCCTGACAGCAGAAAATGAAGCACAGGCCCTGGAAGAATGCTGCTTACTGGCTCGTTCTTCTGGCCTCTATTCAGCTTTCTTATACGGCCTAGGTCCCCCTACCCAGGGGTGGCACCTGGGCTAGCAGTAAAGAAAATGACTCACAAGACATGCCTACAGGCCAGGCCAGTATAAGCCAGTTCCCCCCCCAATTGGGGTTCCTTCTTCCAGATGTGTGAGCGACAACCAAGGCTATGCAGCACAGGAACATTAGATTAAAATGCTTTTTCCTCAGTCCTTTCTGGATAGAAGGGAGGCTGACTCTCCTACTCCTGCTTCTCTTTGATGTATACAATGTATATACTTCCTGGCTTGCTTATATGAAATAGTCAAGCCTGCCAGGTGGGATGGCATGTGCCTATAATACCAGAGAGGTAAAGACAGAAGGATCTAGAGTTTGAGGCTAACCTGGACTATATAGAGAGACCTTATCTCAAAGTGGAATTTAACTGTACTTTTATTTCTTAGTTCAAGTCCACTTAATTAACTTGGTGAAAAGGAAGTATGTTATAATCAAACTTTTAAGGCTTTTGCCAGAAAAATAATGAATTGAAAGACTTTGTTTTTTATTTTAATTTTCTTATTTTTTAAATTATATATATGCATGTATGTCTATATGGGGTAAGTGCAGGCAATTATGAAGGCCAGAGCCTTTGAGTCCCCTTAGAGCTGGAGTCACAGGTGATTGGGAATCATCCGACATGGTTATTGGTGACCAACCAAACTCAGGTCTTCTGCAAGAGCAGTATACACCCTCACAATAAAGCAGGATAAGAGGTGGGGCTGGCGGCATGTGTGGTCGTCAGGCAGGACTAATGGAAATTGTATTGGCTAATAAGGAGAAGAAAGGATATTCCTAGCAGACAGAGTATATACAGCATTGAGGCTGTGATGGACAAGGTTAGCCATGACTGGAGTCTGTGTGCACAGTGAGAGAACCAGCCTATGGCACTCAGCTACGAGGGACTTGACAGAGGTTTTCCAACTATAACTGGGAGTCACTTAGACTTACTTCAGAGTCCACAGATGAGGTGAATGAGGATGGAGACTGGAGGTCACTGGGTGTATAAGCACTGGAGGCCAGCAGGAGGTGAGAGTCAAAGTGTTTGTTGGATGACTACTTGGGCGACTTAAGTAGATGGACGTTTCCTTGGCATGGTGGAGAATGTACTTTTAGAGACTGTTCAGAGGCTAGTGATCATTGATATAGTAACTTTAAGTCCTCTAAAAAGCAAATGCCAAAATAGGGTACCTGGGGCAAGGGGTGAGTAGCCAAGAGGGGGCAAATGTCAGACCACAGTGCCGATGCCGATCAGACACCTGGAGTCCTCAGTATGATGACCTCAGGCGAGCACTTTGCTAGGAGCACTCACATGAAGTTACTGTTTTTTGTTATTTTTTTACAGCTGTAATTCACTGCAACGAAGCAGTTCAAAGCAAAATCACCAAAGGGCAAAGGTACATTAGATAATTTCCAGGACAGAGCAGGCACAAGCTTTCCTGGTAGCTATCACACAGGACATACATATTGGATTCCTGCAGTAACAGTTGTGGCAGCACATGCCAAAGCTCTGCTAGGCAGCCTCTCAAAGACACCGTGCCTGGGGTTTATTTGGGTTTTATACTGCCTGGCATATTCTAAGACCCAGGCTTCCAGAAGAAAAGCCAGTGTTCGGAATAAACCTCATGTGTCTGTGACCCATCTTTATCAGCGTTGTGTCCTTCACATCTGTCCCTTCAGCCACTCACAACACCCCTTGAGTTCATTTAGATCATCCCAGAAGCAAAAGCCAAAGTGAGGTTAATGTACAAAAAATTTGTTGGGGGGTAAGACTTTTGAGGAGAAACAGAAATGGAGAGACAGTTGAGGAGACAGAGCCTCGCCATAAAGGAAGTTATGACACATGTGTCCTCTGTGCTCTACCTCCCGTCCTGTCTGCACGGGGACCCCGTGTCCTCTGCTCTACCTCCCGTCCTGCCTGCACGGGGACCCCATGTCCTCTGCTCTACCTCCCGTCCTGCCTGCACGGGGACCCCGTGTTCTCTGTGCTCTACCTCCCGTCCTGCCTGCACGGGGACCCCGTGTCCTTTGTGCTCTACCTCCCGTCCTGTCTGCACGGGGACCCCGTGTCCTCTGTGCTCTACCTCCCGTCCTGCGTGCACGGGGACCCCGTGTCCTCTGTGCTCTACCTCCCGTCCTGTCTGCACGGTGACCCCGTGTCCTCTGTGCTCTACCTCCCGTCCTGCCTGCACGGGGACCCCGTGTCCTCTGTGCTCTACCTCCCATCCTGTCTGAGGACCCCATGTCCTCTGTGTGCTACCTCCCGTCCTGCGTGCACGGGGACCCCGTGTCCTCTGCTCTACCTCCCGTCCTGCGTGCACGGGGACCCCGTGTCCTCTGTGCTCTACCTCCCGTCCTGCCTGCACGGGGACCCCGTGTCCTCTGCTCTACCTCCCGTCCTGCATGCACGGGGACCCCGTGTCCTCTGTGCTGTACCTCCCGTCATGCGTGCACGAGGACCCCGTGTCCTCTGTGCTCTACCTCCCATCCTGTCTGAGGACCCCATGTCCTCTGTGTGCTACCTCCCGTCCTGCGTGCACGGGGACCCCGTGTCCTCTGTGCTCTACCTCCCATCCTGTCTGAGGACCCCGTGTCCTCTGTGCTCTACCTCCCGTCCTGCCTGCACGGGGACCCCTTGTCCTCTGTGCGCTACCTCCCACCACACTTCAGAGATGCTTTACTTATTTATTTATTTGGTCTTTTTGAGATGGTCTCCCTGTAGCCCCAGCTAGCCCTGGAACTCACTATGTAGACCAGGCTGGCCTGGAATGAACTCACAGACTCACAGAGATCCACCTGCCTTTGCCTCCTGAGTGCTGGGATTAAAAGCGTGCACCACCATGCTTGGCCCCAAAACTTTTTTTGGGGGGGGGGTCTTTTCGAGACAGATCTCCCTGTAGCCCCAGCTGTCCTGAAATTCGCTCTGTAGACCAGGCTGGCCTTAAACTCACAAAGATCCACCTGCCTCTGCCTCCCAAATGCTAGGATTAAAGGCGTGCCCCACCACGCCTTGCCAAAGCTTCTTTTTTTAAAGATTTTTTTTATTGAGATTTTGTACATTTCATAAAACAGTTCTTAATCAAATACCCTTCCCCTTTTCCTATCTGCACACGCACCCCCATCCTCATGCACTCTGCCATACATATTAACTCCTATCTAGTCAAGCAGTTGTACCCAAGTTCATCTGCTGCAGTCTCATCAGTCCACAGAGATCATAAGGAAGGTCTACTCTCCCTCACCCAGTAATCAGTCTCCAACAGTTATCAGACAGGGCTGTCCCACCGTCCGTTTCTCTCACTCCACTCTGGGTCCTTGTGTGGTTAAGTTGGCATTGGTCTTCTGCTCGATGCCACCATTGCTGCACATTCACATGTGCCATCTTCCAGTAACCTGATGAAAACCTCTGTCTCCCTGTGTTCATGGACCAACCCTAGCTCTTAGAGTCTTTCTTTTTTTTTTTTATTATTTATTTTTGTATGTGTATGAATGTATTGTCTGCATGCAGGTCTGTGCACCCGTGTCGTGCAATGCCGCGGAGGTCAGAAGAGGGTGTCGGATTCCCCTGGAACTGGAGTTCTCCTGGAATTGGAGTTACAGACGGTTCTTATACGCCATGTGGGCGCTGGGGATCGAACCCTGGTCCTCTGTAAGAGCATTGGTGCTCTTAACCGCTAGGCTATCTCCCCAGCCCTTCTAACCCCTCTGCCGAAATGGTCCCTGAGCCATGTGTGGGTGAGGTTCAATATAGGAGTCCTATCCAGGGACACATTCTGCTGTTTCTTCTCTAAAACTTGGCCAATTGTGGCCTTCTGTGGGTATCACACTCTGTCGTATAAGGAAGCTTCACTGGTGAGAGTTGAAGGATGCACTACTTCTCTCTACCCCCTGTCCCACTCTGTTCCATGAGCCTTAGGTATAGAGTTCCCGCTGTAGATAATGTCACCTAGGACTGGGTATCCCTTAGACTCATAGTTGTGTGACCAGTTGTGGAACTGCTCAGGAGCCTCTGTCTGTTGCAAAAAGAAGCTGCTTTGATGAGTGTTGTATGGTTTCTATAAATATAAGGATCCGTATTTAGCATATGGTAAGAAATGTCACTTGTCTAGAGGTATGACAGAGATAAGGTTTTCTCTAGGACCTACGACCTCTCCCGCCATGTGTATTTGGCCGTGTTTACAGTGCCACCCTGAGTTCACTCCCATCGAGAGGTTTTTAAGTCCAATTAGTCAGCTATTGACTCCCCCTAGTTTGCAGTAGATGGTGATTTAACTCACAACTGGTCTATGTGCAGTGACTAAGAGACTGCAGAATCCTCAGCCCCAACGAGGACATCTGTGTCACACCCCTTCCTCCCCAGGCTCAGGGATCCTGGCAGAAGAGGGGACAGCAGGGCAGCTACACATTAGAACTCAGAACGGTTGTGTGTGACAGCATTCACATGACCTGCACAAGCTCAAGCCAGACAAAATCCCAGCGTGGAAGGCAAGGTGGTCAGGAAATCCCACCCCTAGCTGAAGAACTATAGGCAATTGGTGGCTGCTGAGAAGGGGGGAGTCAGTTTCCTTCAAGGACGATGAGGCCCCTGAGAGGCTACCCATGCTCCAGTACGTGGCCCCACACCCATGCACGTACTGGCAGTGCTGAGTGGACTGAGTGGGCTAACACACACATGGGGGGGGTGTTGAAAGGGAATAGTGGTGGTGGGGATGGTGAAGAATTGGAGTGGAGGGAATAAGGCATGGACTTGATTAAAACACGTTGTATGCGTGTGTGTATGTATGAAATTCTCACATAATTGAAAATTTTAATCTTGGCTGGGTGTGGTGGCACAGCCCTTTAATCTCAGCACTCAGGAGGCAGAGGCAGGTGGATCTCTATGAACTCAAAGCTAGCCTTGTCTACATAACAAGTTCCAGGACAGCTGGAGCTACAGGGAGACCCTGTCTCAAAAAGACAAAAAAACAAAAACAAAAACCAAATAGGTGAAAGTTTAAAAGGAGGGAAAAATAGCTTAATACAAATGTTACAAAGAAGATGTTGAGGACCTGTTTGTTTTTATTTTTATTTTATTTTTTTATTTATTTTTATTTTATTTATTTATTTATTTTTGGTCTTTTTTTTGAGACAGGCTCTCCCTGTAGCCCCAGCTGTCCTGGAGCTTGCTCTGTAGACCAGGCTGGCCTTGAATACACAGAGACCCACCTACCTCTGCCTCCCGAGTGCTGGGATTAAAGGTGTGTGCCACCACGCCCGGCCCTTGTTTTTATTTTTAAACAGGGTCTTATTTTGTAGCCCTGGCTGGCCTGGGACTTGCTATTTAGAGCAGGCTGGCCTCTGTCTTCCAGAGATCCACCTGCCTCTGCTTCCTGAGTGCTGGGATTAAAGGTTGATGGCCTTTTTGAGACCACTTGCTTTGGAATTCAGGGAACAGAGCAGAGAAAGTTGAATAGAGAACAGGAGTATATGCCCCTTTCGAGGTGGACCACATTCTCATCGCAAATGAAAGGTAGTTAATGATAACTTTCCATCTGTAAAACAAATTGAAAAGCCAATGATTCTTGCTTATTAAATTTCTCAGGATTCAGCATCCTTCTGGCAGATGCTCACAAAGGACTGAGAAGGAGAGACGAGAGATTAAAGTCTGGATGAAAAGAAAACGTAAAGAGAGAATGGCACAGTACATAAATGAGCTGGCAGAAAAGAGGGGGCAGGAGCGAGAGCCCTTCTGTCCCAGAAGCAATCCAGTAAGTCTGTTGCATCCAGGGAATGGAGTTCTTATAGAATGTATACACTTTTTTCTTGGAGAATATTCAATAAAAAGATTAATATAATTTGGCTGGCCGTGGTGGCACATGCCTTTAATCCTAGCACTTGGGAGGCAGAAGCAGGCAGATCTCTGTGAGTTCAAGGCCAGCCTGGTCTACAGAGTGAGGTCCAGGACAGCTGGGGCTACAGGGAGACCCTGTCTTGAAAAGACCAAAAAAAAAAAAAAAGATTAATATAATTTGGATACCTTTTTATTGAACAGATAGAAAGTCGACATTTTATTTAGATCAAGAAAAATTAATCAGTTACCTCAACAAAGTATATTAGGATATTGTGCAAATTATTGTCTGTTGATCTTTTGTTTTGTTTTTGTTTTTGTTTTTGTTTTTGTTTTGAGTCAGGGTCTCCCTGTAGTCCCAGCTGGCCTGGAATTCACTATTTAGACCAGGTTGGCCTTCATCTTGCAGAGGTCTGCCTGCCTCACAGTATAGGGGTTAAAGACTTGCACCACCATACTTGGCTAAACTCTCTTAAATACCTTTTTCTCCATAATACTAATTATGGTTCTGCCATTTTAATCAAAAGAGGAGGTTAAATGTGTAGTCAGATGGAATTGTTTAATTTTCAGTGAGAGTCATTGGTAGTTGAACAATTATATATGTACTAAAGTCTTTTTTTATTCTTTTTTTTTGTGTGTCTTTTTTTTTGAAACAGGGTCTCCCTATAGCCCTAGCTGGCCTGGAACTCACTATGTATATCAGACTGGCCTTGAACTCACACAGATCCGCCTGCCTCTGCCTCTGCCTCCCAAGTGTTAGGATTAAAGGCATGCACCACCATGCCCAGCTTAAAGGTGGATTTGAACCCAGGTCCTCTGTAAGAGCAGTCGGCGCTCTTAACTGCTGAACCATCTCTCCATCCCCTAAAGTAATTTTTAAATTTGGTTTTCTATCTATAAGTTATCTTCAAAGAACTTTAATAAAAATAGACCCCAATTGTATACCAGCAGAACAGTAGGGTGTTCAGTTGTGTCTGTATGTTTTGTTGTTTTATTTATCTTTTGGATAGTCAGCCTTTAGAGAGTCTTGAATGTGTACAGTCCCCATGGCTAGATCCAGGAGTATTTTTTGCTTTCAAAGATGAAACAATGGACTCAACCCTAATACTACAGTAAAATAAATTAGAACTCAAAAGGTAAAACAAAAATGTTGCTTTGATAATTAGATTACTATGAAAGTTACACATAGATTTTAATTAGATTATAGTTATAATCTAATTATCCCTTTGTATTCTCAAGCATATAAAATATGTTATTTCATTTTAAAAACATCATTATATTATCATAATGAAGTGAAATTTTCAGACAAGATTATTTTGTTTAGGGGCTGGAGACATGACTCAGTGGTTAAGAGAACTGATTGTTCTTGCAGAGGACCCAGGTTCAGTTCCCAGCACCCACATGGCAGCTAACAACCATCCATAACTCCAGTTCCAGGGGATCCTAAGCCCTCTTTTGACCTCCTTGGGCACTGCACAACTGCACAACACGGATGTACTTACATACATGCAGGCAATATAGTCTTACACATAAAATAAAAAATTAATTATATATATTTAATTATCTGATTGTAGTAGATTAACTCCTATCTAAAATGTGTGATTTTGGCCAACAAAATGGCTCAGTGGGTAAAGGTGCCTGCTGACAACTTGAGTTCCATCCCCAAAACCCGTATGGTGGGAGGTTGCAAATCGTCGTCTGACCACCACACCTGTGTGTACACACAGACCAAAACTAAATAAACAACTGTGAAATATGTAATTTATTTATCTGTCTCTGAGTAAAGCATGGTGGTGTTAAAATCACACTTTCTTAGCTGGGCATGGAGACACACATCTTTAATCCCAGCACTTGGGAGGCAGAGGCACTCAGATCTCTGTGAATTCAAGGCCAGCCTGGTCCACAGAGTGAGTTCCAGGCCAGATGGGACTAAAGGGGGAGCCTATCTCAAAGAGACCAAAAAAATTACACTTTTTTTTTTTTTTGGTCTTTTTGAGACAGGGTCTCCCTATAGCCCCAGCTGTCCTGGAACTCACTCTGTAGACCAGGCTGGACTTGAACTCACAAAGATCCGCCTGCCTCTGCCTCCCGAGTGCTAGGATTAAAGGCAAGCACTTTGTAGACTCCATAGAGACCTTCAGATCTACTCAAGTATATAGCCAGATGTATGTGTGTGTGCACATGTATTTCTCCTTCCCCGTAAGAAGTAGGGTCTAACATAACCTTCCCTGTAGTTAAATATACAAACTCAACATAGTTAGAATCATGTCCAAATTTGGAGCAAATTAACTGTAAAAGTATAAGGGCAGTGTGGTTCACAGACCTTGTAACACCTTGCTCAAGACTACAAACATGAGTTTAAGTGTGTGTATATGTGAACACATGTTAAGGGAACAGTGTGTGTGTGTGTGTGTGTGTGTGTGTGAGAGAGAGAGAGAGAGAGAGAGAGAGAGAGAGAGAGAGAGAGAGATTGAGATTAATATATCATGGTGCGCCCTAGTATGTGTATGTTTGAGGACAGCTTTCAGGAGTTGATTCTTACCTTGCACTTTGTTGATGCAGGATGTCTCTAGTTGTTTGGTCTACTGAACTATGTACTCCAGGCTAGCCAGCCCTCAAGTCCTGTCTCCACCTCCCATCTTGCTTAGGAGCGCTGAGATTACAGATGTGCACCACTGCAGCCAGTGATTTTGTTTGTTTTTGTCTTTTTTTGTGTATGTGACAGGGTCTCCCTGTAGTCCCAGCTGGCCTGGAACTCACTATGTAGACCAGGCTGGCCTTGAACTCAGAGATCTGCCTGCCTTTGCCTCCCGTGTGCTGGGATAAAAGGCATGCACCAGCCCAACATGTTTTTTGTTTTGTTTTGTTTTGTTTTGTTTTGTTTTGTTTTGTTTAATAACATAGCTTCCTGGGTTTCAATTCATGTCCTCAGGCTTCAAGGCTACTGAGTCATTTCTCCGCCCACTAGTTTATTTTTAGCTTCTGTTTAAGGATTTGTGATTACTGAGGGGATAATGTAGTAAGTTTTAGTTTTGTGTGTGTGTGATATTGGGGATTGCACCCTGTACCCGTACCCCTGTGCATGCTAGGAAAATGCTTTGTCACTGAGCTACATCTCCACTCCTTAAATTTCTGTCAGAAATCAGGAAGACTTTTAATTTGACTATATCTTTAAGAAAGTGAGTTTGCTTCTTATATGAATAATTACATATGTTTATATGTGAAAAGATAACCTGATATATAACTTAAAATGATAATATTCTCTCTCTCTGGCAGTACTAGGTATGAAACAGACTTTGTACTTACGAACAAGCATACTGCTGAGCTGCGCCCCTGCCCCGCCCCACAGCAGGTCTTAATGTTCTAGAATGAGAAATATGTAGATTTTTGTTCATTTGCTTTCTTTTTTTTAATTTTTTAAATTTATTTCTGTATGTGTATGAATGTACTGTCCGCATGCAAGTCTGTGCACCCGTGTCGTGCAATGCCGCGGAGGTCAGAAGAGGGTGTCGGATTCCCCTGGAACTGGAGTTCTCCCGGAATTGGAGTTTCAGATGGCTCTTAGCCGCCATGTGGGTGCTGGGGATTGAACCCGGGTCCTCTGTAAGAGCAGTCGGCGCTCCTAACCGCTAGGCCATCTCTCCAGCCCCTCATTTGCTTTCTTATGCATAAATTTCTTTTCTTTTCTTTTTTTTTTTTTTTTTTTTT
>VZQC01011699.1:1859045-1885742 GCA_009823505.1 Rhizomys pruinosus
TTTTTTTTTTTTGGTGTGTGTATCTTTTTGAGACAGGGTCCCCCTGTAGCCCCAGCTGTCCTGAACTCACTATGTAGACCAGGCTGGCCTGATCCACCTGCCTCTGCCTCCCAAGTGCTGGGATTAAAGGCATACAGCACCACGCCTGGTGCGTGAATTTTTGGAACTGTATTTTTGGTGCACCTGTGTGCCCATCCACCATGGCACATGTGTGGAGGTCACAGGACAATTTGGGGGGAAGGAATCAAACTCCAGCTTGATAGCAAGTCCTTTACTCCTGAGCCATCTTGCCGGTTCTAATGCATACATTTTTATAACTAAATTGGAGTAAACCAACTTACTAGGTTTTGGGAAACAAGGTTTCACCATTTAGCCCTGGCTAGCCTGAAACTCCTTCTCCTGCTTTAGCCATCCAGATGCAAACTACATGGTGTTTTAATGTAAGATTTTTACTTTTTGTACTAGAATAGAAAGCTTTATCAAATACAACAGTGTTTGGACCTCCACAAATATCAGAGTAATGTTAGTAGCTTAATGATTTGGCTTAACAACAGTGAACTAACTGGATATTTCTTCTGCAGTTTTATATGACTTCAAGGCAGATCAGACTACAACAGAAGATGAAACATGAAAAGGATAGGTAAGTTGGTAGCTGTGCCCAGCACATGCTCTAGCTTGCTTGCTCTCAGTGTAGACAATGCCTTAAGAATTACATTTTTCACAGTAGTTTTCTGTCAATAAACACAGTGCTATGGGAGCTGTCATTTTAAGTAATCAGGCTCAGTAGCTTGTTTAGGAATATCCTTTCAAGGCTGGGCGTGGTGGCGCACGGCTTTAATCCCAGCACTTGGGGGAGGCAGAGGCAGGTGGATCTTTGTGAGTTCAAGGCCAGCCTGGTCTACATAGCAAGTTCCAGGACAGCTGGAGCTACAGGAGACCCTGTCTCAAAAAGACAAAACAAAACAAAAAAGGAATATTCTTTCAAATATTGCTTGTGCATTCATATTTTTATGGCTTTATTTCTGCTGTTTTCCATCTACCCTTTCCCAGCCTTGATTTGTGTATTTCTTTTTTCAAATATTTTTTTATTTTATATGTATGGCTATATTTTCTGCATGTGTGTAAGTGCACCCATGTCATGCAGTGCTCACGAAGGTTAGAAGAGGGAGGTGAATCCCCTAAAGGGAATTGAGATGGTTGTTAGCTGCCTTGTAGGTGCTGGGGATTGAACCTGGGTACTCTGCAAGAGCAGCCAGTGCTCTTAACTGCTGAGCCATATTTTTTCTTTTTTTTTTTTTTTTTTTTTTTTTTTTTTTTTTTTTTTTTNTCTTCATTTGTATTATTTCTTTTTATGTTATGATTGTATTGCCTGCAGGTAGGTTGATTTACTTGATCACGCAGTGCCCTCAGGATGTCAGAAGTGGAGTTGGATTACCCTGAACCTGGAGTTAGGGGATGGTTGTTAGCACCATGTGGGTTGTGGGAATCAAATCTGGGTTCCTCTGCCAGAGCAGTTGGTGCTCTTAACACTGAGCCATTCTTTCCAGCCCCTGTTAATAGCTTTTCTATGGAAATTGTCCTTTGTTATCTTTCTGTGATGTTAATGAACACAGCAAATGGAACTTAGGGAGGAAAACCGGTTTATTTGAGCTTCAGTATAGTTCTTCACTCTAGGCGCCAGGGCAGGAGCACTCGCCGGTCTGACAGCAGAAAATGGAAGCCCAGGCCCTGGAAGACTGCTGCTTTACTGGCTCGTTCTTCTGGCCTCTATTCAGCTTTCTTATACGGCCTAGGTCCCCCTACCCAGGGGTGGCACCTGGGCTAGCAGTAAAGAAAATGACTCACAAGACATGCCTACAGGCCAGGCCAGTATAAGCCAGTTCCCCCCCCAATTGGGGTTCCTTCTTCCAGATGTGTGAGCGACAACCAAGGCTATGCAGCACAGGAACATTAGATTAAAATGCTTTTTCCTCAGTCCTTTCTGGATAGAAGGGAGGCTGACTCTCCTACTCCTGCTTCTCTTTGATGTATACAATGTATATACTTCCTGGCTTGCTTATATGAAATAGTCAAGCCTGCCAGGTGGGATGGCATGTGCCTATAATACCAGAGAGGTAAAGACAGAAGGATCTAGAGTTTGAGGCTAACTGGGCATATATAGATAGACCTTATCTCAAAGTGGAATTTAACTGTACTTTTATTTCTTAGTTCAAGTCCACTTAATTAACTTGGTGAAAAGGAAGTATGTTATAATCAAACTTTTAAGGCTTTTGCCAGAAAAATAATGAATTGAAAGACTTTGTTTTTTATTTTTAATTTCTTATTTTTAAATTTAAATATGCATTGTTTATGTCTATATGGGGTAAGTGCAGGCAATTATGAAGGCCAGAGCCTTTGAGTCCCCTTAGAGCTGGAGTCACAGGTTCTTGTAATCATCCGACATGGTTATTGGTGACCAACCAAACTCAGGTCTTCTGCAAGAGCAGATAACCCCCTCACAATTAAACAGCAGGTAAGAGGTGGGGCTGGCGGCATGTGTGGTCGTCAGGCAGGACTAATGGAAATTGTATTGGCTAATAAGGAGAAGAAAGGATATTCCTAGCAGACAGAGTATATACAGCATTGAGGCTGTGATGGACAAGGTTAGCCATGACTGGAGTCTGTGTGCACAGTGAGAGAACCAGCCTATGGCACTCAGCTACGAGGGACTTGACAGAGGTTTTCCAACTATAACTGGGAGTCACTTAGACTTACTTCAGAGTCCACAGATGAGGTGAATGAGGATGGAGACTGGAGGTCACTGGGTGTATAAGCACTGGAGGCCAGCAGGAGGTGAGAGTCAAAGTGTTTGTTGGATGACTACTTGGGCGACTTAAGTAGATGGACGTTTCCTTGGCATGGTGGAGAATGTACTTTTAGAGACTGTTCAGAGGCTAGTGATCATTGATATAGTAACTTTAAGTCCTCTAAAAAGCAAATGCCAAAATAGGGTACCTGGGGCAAGGGGTGAGTAGCCAAGAGGGGGCAAATGTCAGACCACAGTGCCGATGCCGATCAGACACCTGGAGTCCTCAGTATGATGACCTCAGGCGAGCACTTTGCTAGGAGCACTCACATTGAAGTTACTTTTTTTTGTTATTTTTTTACAGCTGTAATTCACTGCAACGAAGCAGTTCAAAGCAAAATCACCAAAGGGCAAAGGTACATTAGATAATTTCCAGGACAGAGCAGGCACAAGCTTTCCTGGTAGCTATCACACAGGACATACATATTGGATTCCTGCAGTAACAGTTGTGGCAGCACATGCCAAAGCTCTGCTAGGCAGCCTCTCAAAGACACCGTGCCTGGGGTTTATTTGGGTTTTATACTGCCTGGCATATTCTAAGACCCAGGCTTCCAGAAGAAAAGCCAGTGTTCGGAATAAACCTCATGTGTCTGTGACCCATCTTTATCAGCGTTGTGTCCTTCACATCTGTCCCTTCAGCCACTCACAACACCCCTTGAGTTCATTTAGATCATCCCAGAAGCAAAAGCCAAAGTGAGGTTAATGTACAAAAAATTTGTTGGGGGGTAAGACTTTTGAGGAGAAACAGAAATGGAGAGACAGTTGAGGAGACAGAGCCTCGCCATAAAGGAAGTTATGACACATGTGTCCTCTGTGCTCTACCTCCCGTCCTGCGTGCGCGGGGACCCCGTGTCCTCTGCTCTACCTCCCGTCCTGCCTGCACGGGGACCCCATGTCCTCTGCTCTACCTCCCGTCCTGCCTGCACGGGGACCCCGTGTTCTCTGTGCTCTACCTCCCGTCCTGCCTGCACGGGGACCCCGTGTCCTTTGTGCTCTACCTCCCGTCCTGTCTGCACGGGGACCCCGTGTCCTTTGTGCTCTACCTCCCGTCCTGCGTGCACGGGGACCCCGTGTCCTCTGTGCTCTACCTCCCGTCCTGTCTGCACGGTGACCCCGTGTCCTCTGTGCTCTACCTCCCGTCCTGCCTGCACGAGGACCCCGTGTCCTCTGTGCTCTACCTCCCATCCTGTCTGAGGACCCCATGTCCTCTGTGTGCTACCTCCCGTCCTGCGTGCACGGGGACCCCGTGTCCTCTGCTCTACCTCCCGTCCTGCGTGCACGGGGACCCCGTGTCCTCTGTGCTCTACCTCCCGTCCTGCCTGCACGAGGACCCCGTGTCCTCTGTGCTCTACCTCCCGTCCTGCATGCACGGGGACCCCGTGTCCTCTGTGCTCTACCTCCCGTCCTGCGTGCACGAGGACCCCGTGTCCTCTGTGCTCTACCTCCCATCCTGTCTGAGGACCCCATGTCCTCTGTGTGCTACCTCCCGTCCTGCGTGCACGGGGACCCCGTGTCCTCTGTGCTCTACCTCCCATCCTGTCTGAGGACCCCATGTCCTCTGTGTGCTACCTCCCGTCCTGCCTACACGGGGACCCCGTGTCCTCTGTGCTCTACCTCCCGTCCTGCCTGCACGAGGACCCCGTGTCCTCTGTGCTCTACCTCCCATCCTGTCTGAGGACCCCATGTCCTCTGTGTGCTACCTCCCGTCCTGCGTGCACGGGGACCCCGTGTCCTCTGTGCTCTACCTCCCATCCTGTCTGAGGACCCCGTGTCCTCTGTGCTCTACCTCCCGTCCTGCCTGCACGGGGACCCCTTGTCCTCTGTGCGCTACCTCCCACCACACTTCGAGCTGCTTTACTTATTTATTATTTGGTCTTTTTGAGATGGTCTCCCTGTAGCCCCGTAGCCCTGGACTCACTATGTAGACCAGGCTGGCCTGGATGAAAACTCACAGACCTCACAGAGATCCACCTGCCTTTGCCTCCTGCGTGCTGGGATTAAAAGCGTGCAACCACCCCTGCTTGGCCCCAAAAACTTTTTTTTGGGGGGGGGTCTTTTTTTTTTTTTTTTTTTTTTGCCCCAGCTGTCCTGAAATTCGCCCTGTAGGACCCGGTGGCCTTAAATTCACAAGATCCAACTGCCTCTGCCTCCCAAAATGCTAGGATTTAACGGCGTGCCCCACCACGCCTTGCCAAAGCAGCTTCTTTTTTAACGATTTTTTTTTATTGAGATTTGTAACATTTCATAAAACATTCTTAATCAAATACCCTTCCCCTTTTCCTATCTGCACACCCCCCCCCCATCCTCATGCCACTCTGCTATACATATTAACTCCTATCTAGTCAAGCAGTTGTACCCAAGTTCATCTGCTGCAGTCTCATCCTCCACGATGATCAATAAGGAAGGTCTACTCTCCCTCACCCAAGCAGTAATCAGTTCCCCAACAGTTATCAGACAGGGCTGTCCCACCGTCCGTTTCTCTCACTCCACTCTGGGTCTTGTCTGATTGAGAGTTGGCATTGGTCTTCTGCTCGATGGCACCATTGCTGCAAGTTCACATGTGCCATCTTCCAGTAACCTGATGAAAACCTCTGTCTCCCTGTGTTCATGGACCAACCCTAGCTCTTAGAGTCTTTCTTTTTTTTTTTTATTATTTTTTGTATGTGTATGGAATGTATTGTCTGCATGCAGGTTCTGTGCACCCGTGTCGTGCAACTGCCGCGGAGTTCAGAGAGGGTCTCGGATTTTCCCCTGGCACTGGAGTCTCCTGGAATTGGAATTTACAGACGGTTCTATACGCCATGTGGCGCTGGGGATCGAACCCTGGGTCCTCTGTAAGAGCATTGGTGTTCTAACCGCTAGGCTATTCTCCCCAGCCCTTCTAACCCCTCTGCCGAAATGGTCCCTGAGCCATGTGGGTGAGGTCTAATATACAAATCCTATCCAGGGGACAAACATTCTGCTGTTCTTCTCTAAAAAAAACTTGGCCAATTGTGGCCTTCTGTGGGTATCACACTC
Organism: Rhizomys pruinosus; assembly: GCA_009823505.1. Classification (NCBI taxonomy): domain Eukaryota; kingdom Metazoa; phylum Chordata; class Mammalia; order Rodentia; family Spalacidae; genus Rhizomys; species Rhizomys pruinosus. Next base: position 1,864,909 of record VZQC01011699.1, read on the forward strand.
TGTCGTATAAGGAGCCTTCACTGGTGTAAGAGTTGTGAAGGCTGCACTACTTCTCTCTCCCCCCTGTCCCACCTTGTTCCAGCAGCCTTAGGTATAGAGTTCCCGCTGTAGATAATGTCACCTAGGACTGGGTATCCCTTAGACTCATAGTTGTGTTGACCGTTGTGGACACTGCTCAGGAAGCCTCTGTTCTGTTGCAAAAAAGAAAGAAGCTGCTTTGATGAGTGTTGTATGGTTTCTATAAATATAAGGATCCGTATTTAGCATATGGTAAGAAATGTCACTTGTCTCGAGGTTATGACAGAGATACGGTTTTCTCTCGGACCTACGACCTCTCCCGCCATGTGTATTTTGGCCGTGGTTACAGTGCCACCCGTGAGTTCACTCCCATCGAGAGGTTTTTAAGTCCAATTAGTCAGCTATTGACTCCCCCTAGTTTGCAGTAGATGGTGATTTAACTCACAACTGGTCTATGTGCAGGAAATAAAGACTGCGACTCCTCAGCCCCAACGAGGACATCTGTGTCACACCCCTTCCTCCCCAGGCTCAGGGATCCTGGCAGAAGAGGGGACAGCAGGGCAGCTACACATTAGAACTCAGAAACGGTGTGTTGTGACAGCCTTCACATGACCTGCACAGCATCCAGCCAGACCAACACTCCCAGCGTGGAAGGCAAGGTGGTCAGGAAATCCCACCCCTAGCTGAGAAACTATTAACAAACAGATGGCTGCTGGGAGAAGGGGGGTAGTCAGTTTCTTCAAGGACGAGAGGCCCCTGAGAGGCTTACCCATTGCTCCAGTACGTTGGCCCCCCACCCATGACGTTCCTGGCAGTGTGAGTGGATGAGTGGGCACACACACATGGGGGGGGTGTTGAAAGGGAATCGTGGTGGTGGGGATGGTGACGAATTGGATGTGGAGGGAATTTAAGGCATGGACTTGATTAAAACACGTTGTATGCGTGTGTGTGTATGTATGAAATTCTCACATATTTACAAAATATTTATCTTGGCTGGGTGTGGCATTGCAAGCCTTTAATTCAGCACTCAGGAGGCAGAGCAGGGATGGATCTCATGAACTCAACGCTAAGCTTGTCTACATAACAAGTTCCAGGACAGCTGGAGCTACAGGGCGACCCTGTCTCAACAAAGACAAAAAAACAAAAAACAAAAAATCCAAATTTTTAGGTTGAAAGTTTAAAAGGAGGGAAAAATAGCTTAATACAAATGTTACAAAGAAGATGTGATGACCTGTTTGTTTTATTTTTATGTTATTTTTTTTATTTATTTTTATTTTTATTTTTTTATTTATTTTGGTCTTTTTTTTGTTAGACAGGCTCTCCCTTTATCCCCAGCTGCCTGGAACTCACCTGTAGACCCGGCTGGCCTTGAACTCACACAGATCCACCTGCCTCTGTCCTCCCCAGTGCTAGGTTTTAAATGCATGCGCCACCACGCCCGGCCCTGTTTTTTATTTTTAACCGGGTCTTCTTTTGTAGCCCTGGGCTGGCTGGGGACTTGCTATTTAGCAGCAGGCTTTGGCCTCTGTCTTCCATAGATCCAACCCTGCCTCTGCTCCTGAGTGGCTGGGATTAAAGTTGATGGCCTTTTTGAGACCACTTGCTTTGGAATTCAGGGAACAGAGCAGAGAAAGTTGAATAGAGAACAGGAGTATATGCCCCTTTCGAGGTGGACCACATTCTCATCGCAAATGAAAGGTAGTTAATGATAACTTTCCATCTGTAAAACAAATTGAAAAGCCAATGATTCTTGCTTATTAAATTTCTCAGGATTCAGCATCCTTCTGGCAGATGCTCACAAAGGACTGAGAAGGAGAGACGAGAGATTAAAGTCTGGATGAAAAGAAAACGTAAAGAGAGAATGGCACAGTACATAAATGAGCTGGCAGAAAAGAGGGGGCAGGAGCGAGAGCCCTTCTGTCCCAGAAGCAATCCAGTAAGTCTGTTGCATCCAGGGAATGGAGTTCTTATAGAATGTATACACTTTTTTCTTGGAGAATATTCAATAAAAAAGATTAATATAAATTTGGTGGGCCGTGTGTTGGCACATGCCTTAATCCTAGCACTTGGGAGGCAGAAGCAGGCAGATCTCTGTGAGATTCAAGGCAGCCTGGTTACAGAGTGAGGTCCAGGACAGCTGGGGCTACAGGGAGACCTGTCTGAAAAGGACCAAAAAAACAAAAAAAGATTAATATACTTTGGATACCTTTTTATTGAACAGATAGAAAGTCGACATTTTATTTAGATCAAGAAAAATTAATCAGTTACCTCAACAAAGTATATTAGGATATTGTGCAAATTATTGTCTGTTGATCTTTTGTTTTGTTTTTGTGTTTTTGTTTTTGTTTTTGTTTTGAGTCAGGTCTCCTGTAGTCCCAGCTGGCCTTGGGGAATTCCCTATTGACCAGGTTGGCCTTGATTTTGCAGAGGTCTGCCTGCCTCACAGTATAGGGGTTAAAGACTTGCACCACCATACTTGGCTAAACTCTCTTAAATACCTTTTTCTCCATAATACTAATTATGGTTCTGCCATTTTAATCAAAAGAGGAGGTTAAATGTGTAGTCAGATGGAATTGTTTAATTTTCAGTGAGAGTCATTGGTAGTTGAACAATTATATATGTACTAAAGTCTTTTTTATTTCTTTTTTTTGTCGTGTCTTTTTTTTTGAAACAGGGTCTCCCTATAGCCCTAGCGGTTCTGGAACTCACTATGTATAATCAGACGGCGTTGAACTCACACAAGATCCGCCTGCCTCTGCCTCTGCCTCCCCAATTTTTTTTTTTTTTTAAAGCATGCACCACCATGCCCAGCTTAAAGGTGGGATTGACCCAGGTCCTCTGTAAGAGCAGTCGGCGCTCTTAACTGCTGAACCATCTTCTCCAGCCCTAAAGTAATTTTTAATTGGTTTTCTATCTATTAAATATTATCTTCAAAGAGAACTTTAATAAAAAAGACCCAATTGTTCTCCCACAGAACCTTAGGTGTTCCTTTGTGTCTGTTATGTTTGTTGTTTTATTTATCTTTTGGATAGTCAGCCTTTAGAGAGTCTTGAATGTGTACAGTCCCCATGGCTAGATCCAGGAGTATTTTTTGCTTTCAAAGATGAAACAATGGACTCAACCCTAATACTACAGTAAAATAAATTAGAACTCAAAGGTAAAACAAACAATGTGGCTTTGATAATTAGATTACTATGAAAGTTACACATAGATTTTAATTAGATTATAGTTATAATCTAATTATCCCTTTGTATTCTCAAGCATATAAAATATGTTATTTCATTTTAAAAACATCATTATATTATCATAATGAAGTGAAATTTTCAGACAGCTTAATTTTGTTTTAGGGGGCTGGAGGACATTGACTCAGTGGTTAAGAAAACTGATTGTTCTTGCAGAGGACCCAGGTTCAGTTCCCGCACCCACATGGCAGCTAACAACCATCCATAACTCCAGTTCAGGGGGATCCTATAAGCCCTCTTTTGACCCTCCTTGGGGCCACTGCACAACTGCAACACATGGATGACTTACATACATGCAGGCAATATATAGTTTCTTCAATTAAAATAAAAAAATTACTTAATATATTTAATTATCTGATTGTAGTAGATTAACTCCTATCTAAAATGTGTGATTTTGGCCAACCAAAATGGCTCAGTGGTAAGGTGCCTGCTGACAACTTGAGTTCCATCCCCAAAACCCGTATGGTGGGAGGTTGCAAATCGTCGTCTGACCACCACACTGTGTGTCAAACAGACCAAAAATAAAATAAACAACTTGTGAAATATGTAATTTATTTATCTGTCTCTGAGTAAAGCATGGTGGTGTTAAAATCACACTTTCTTAGCTGGGCATGGAGACACACATCTTTAATCCCAAGCCACTTGGGAGGTGGAGGCACTCAGATCTCTGTGCATCAAGGCCAGCCTGGTCCACAGAGTGAGTTCCAGGCAGATGGGGCACTACTAAAGGGGGAGCCTATCTCAAATCGACCAAAACAAAAATTACACATTTTTTTTTTTTTTGGTCTTTTGAGACAGGTCTCCCTATAAGCCCCAGCTGTCCTGGAACTCACTTCTGTTAGACCAGGCTGGGACTTGAACTCAACACGATCCGCCTTGCCTCTGCCTCCCGAGCAGTGCTTAGGATTAAAGGCAAGCACTTTGTAGACTCCATAGAGACCTTCAGATCTACTCAAGTATATAGCCAGATGTATGTGTGTGTGCACCTGTTATTCTCCTTCCCCGTAAGAAGTAGGGTCTAACATAACCTTCCCTGTAGTTAAATATACAAACTCAACATAGTTAGAATCATGTCCAAATTTGGAGCAAATTAACTGTAAAAGTATAAGGGCAGTGTGGTTCACAGACCTTGTAACACCTTGTCAATACTACAAACATGAGTTTACAGTGTGTTTATAGTGTGACACATGTTAATGGAACAAGTGTGTGTTGTGTGTGTGTGTGTGTGTGAGAGGAGAGGAGAGAGAGGAGGAGAGAGAAAGAAGAGAGATTGGACTACCATGTAAGCAAGAAGAGAGATTGGATTACATTCATGGTGCGCCCCTAGTATGTGTATGTTTGAGGACAGCTTTCAGGAGTTGATTCTTACCTTGCACTTTGTTGATGCAGGATGTCTCTAGTTGTTTGGTCTACTGAACTATGTACTCCAGGCTAGCCAGCCCTCAAGTCCTGTCTCCACCTTCCCCTCTGCTTAGGAGCGCTGAGTCTGAGATTACAGATGATGCACCACTTGCGCCAGTGATTTTTGTTTGTTTTTTTCTTTTTTTGTGTATGTGGACCGGGTCTCCTGTAGTCCCAGGCTGGCCTGGAATCACTATGTAGACCAGGGCTGGCCTCAAACTCAGAAGATTCTGCCGCCTTTGCTTCCCGTGTGCTGGGATAAAAGGCATGCACCAGCCCCACATGTTTTTGTTTTGTTTTGTTTTGTTTTGTTTGTTTTGTTTTTGTTTAATAAAATAGCTTCCTGGGTTTCAATTCATGTCCTCAGGCTTCAAGGCTACTGAGTCATTTCTCCGCCCACTAGTTTATTTTTAGCTTCTGTTTAAGGATTTGTGATTACTGAGGGGATAATGTAGTAAGTTTTAGTTTTGTGTGTGTCTGTTATATTGGGGATTGCACCCTGTACCCGTACCCCTGTGCATGCTAGGAAAATGCTTGTCACTGAGCTACATCTCCACTCCTTAAATTTCTGTCAGAAATCAGGAAGACTTTTAATTTGACTATATCTTTAAGAAAGTGAGTTTGCTTCTTATATGAATAATTACATATGTTTATATGTGAAAAGATAACCTGATATATAACTTAAAATGATAATATTCTCTCTCTCTGGCAGTACTAGGTATGAAACAGACTTTGTACTTACGAACAAGCATACTGCTGAGCTGCGCCCCTGCCCCGCCCCACAGCAGGTCTTAATGTTCTAGAATGAGAAATATGTAGATTTTTGTTCATTTGCTTTCTTTTTTTAATTTTTAAATTTAATTTTGTATGTGTATGAATGTTTACGGTCCTGCATTGCAGTTTGTGCACCCGTGTCGTGCAAGACCTGGAGGTCAGAAGAGGGGGCTCAGTTACACCTGGAACGGGTTCTTCTTAAAATTGGAGTTTCACGATGGGTCTCTAGCGCCCTGATGGGTGCTGGGATTAAACACCGCGGTCCTGTCAAGAGCAGTCGCGCACCTAACCGTAGCCATCTCTAACAGCAACTCATTTGATTCTTATGCAGAATTTCCTTTTCTTTTTCTTTTTTTTTTTTTTTTGTTTGTGTGTGTATCTTTTTGAGACGGGTCCCCCTGTTTAGCCCCAGCTGTCCTGAACTCATCTGTAGACCAGCTGGCCTGATCCACTGCCTCTGCCTTCCCCAAGTGCTGGATTAAAGGCCTACAGCACGCACGCCCTGGTGCGTGAATTTTTGGGAACTGTATTTTGGTGCACCTGTTGTGCCCATCCACCAATGGCACAGTGTGGAGGTCACAGGACCAATTTTGGGGGGAAGGAATCAAACTCCCAGCTTGCTAAGCAAGTCCTTTTACTCCTGAGCCATCTTGCGGTTCTAATGCATACATTTTTATAATATTGGAGTAACAACCAATCTTACAGCCGTTTTTGGGGGAAACAAGGGTTTCACCATTAGCCCTGGCTAAGTGCCTGAAAGGCACTCCTTCTCCTGCTTTAGCCATCCAGATGCAAACTACATGGTGTTTTTATGTACGATTTTTACTTTTTGTACTAGAATAGAAAGCTTTTATTCAAATACAACAGGTTTGCCTCCAACAAATATCAGAGTCAATGTTCAGTACTTATGATTTGGCTGTAACAACAGTGAACTAACTGGAATTTCTTCTGCAGTTTTATATGGACTTCAAGGCAGATCAGACTACAACAGAAGATGAAACATGAAAAGGATAGGTAAGTTGGTAGCTGTGCCCAGCACATGCTCTAGCTTGCTTGCTCTCAGTGTAGACAATGCCTTAAGAATTACATTTTTCACAGTAGTTTTCTGTCAATAAACACAGTGCTATGGGAGCTGTCATTTTAAGTAATCAGGCTCAGTAGCTTGTTTAGGAACTATCCTTCAAGGCTGGGGCGTGGTGGCGCACGGCTTAATCCCAGCACTTGGGGGAGGAGACGGCAGGTGGATCTTTGTGAGTTCAAGGCCAGCCTGGTCTTACATAGCAAGTCCAGGACCGTGAGTCAGGGAAGACCCTGTCTCAAAAAGGACAAAACAAAAAACAAAAAGGAATATTCTTTCAATATGCTTGTGATTTCATATTTTATGGCTTTATTTCGGCTGTTTTCCATCTACCCTTGCCCAGCCTTGAGTTGTGTATCCTTTGTTTTCCAAATATTTTTTATTTATATGTTGGCTATTTATATTGTCTGCATTGTGTGTAAGTGCACCCATGTAGACAGTGCCTCACGAGGTTTAGAAGAGGGAGGTGACATCCCCTAAAGGGAATTGAGATGGTTGTTTTTAGCTGCCTGTAGGTCGGGGATGAACCTGGGCTACTGCAAGAGCAGCCACAGTGCTCTTTAACTGCTGCCCATATTTTTCTCTGTTTTTTTTTTTTTTTTTTTATATATTTTTTTTTTTTTTTTTTTTTTTGGTCTTTTTAAGACAAGGTTTCCCTGTAGTCCAGCTGGCTTGGAGCTCACTATATAGAACAGGCTGGCCTTGAACTCCCTCTGTGCCTCCCAAGTGCTGGGATTAAAGGCATGCACCACCACACCTGGCTTAAAGACAGTTCTTTTTTTTTTAATTTTTTAAATTTTTTAGTGTATGAATTACTGTCTGCATGTAGGTTGGTGCACCCATGTCATGCAGTGCGGCAGAGGTCAGAAGAGGGTGTCAGATTCTCCTGGAACTGGTGTTAAAGACGGTTCCTAGCAGCCATGTGGGTGCTGGGAATCGAACCCGGGTCCTCTGCAAGAGCAGTTAGTGCTCTTAACTGCTGAGCCATCTCTCCAGCCCCCATATGTATTTCTGAAATGCCTCAAAAGCCACAACCACAAGTACCTGTGTTGTTACTGTTATTATCATCATCTTGGTTTTTTGAGTCATGGTCTAACTGTGCCCAGACTGGCCTCAAATTAAGAGTCTTCCTGCCTTGGACTCCCAGGTGCAAGGATTATAGTGTGCACTGTCACACCTGTCTCTGCAATTCCCTTTAATAATACATTACGCTGTTCAATGATTTTGAAAAACCTGATGAACCAGAAGGATTTGTAAAGTATGTGCTCCTTCTGGAAATATGAACTGGAAGTAAGTCTGAGAAAGTGACATTTGATTCTCTGTCCAAAGATTGTTGCTGTCTGACCATTATAATAAGCGCATCTCAGAAGCATACAGTCTGATGAATGAACTGCTGTCTGAGTCTGCAGAACTAACGGCAGCTGCACAGAAAACTGTGCCCAGCAGAGCCAGTACTGCTCAGCACTGCAGACAGTACTGCTCTTCGCCACGGAGGTGAGACCGGGTTTGGTCTGTCACTTTGCATAAGGAGAAATGCAACACCTGGTGTGTTATGTGTTTGTTTTGAGCAGGGTTAGCACTCAGACTTGCTGGGTAGGTGTTTATGACCTTGAACAAATGACCCTGCTTCCTGAGTGTGGGGATTATGGATGGGCACTACCACATCCTGTTTAGACAGTGCTGGGGGTCAAGGCTGGCACATACTCTCTTAAGTTTGGTGTGTCTGCATCTACTGTGGCTAGCATTATGATGGTAAAGTGAAGTAAAAATAGCCCTGTAATTATGAGCTCTTTATGAATTTATAAAATCAACAAGGAAAAGGGCAAAAAATGGCATTCAGTGTCTAAATAAGCTCCAACAAAGCATCTCGGCGTTCCCGAGATGGGACATTTGTGTCTGCTGCCAGTCCCTTTTTTCTTTAGCTTCTCTGAAGATTTTCTTCAGTGACTTGCCTCCTAATTGTACCCCATCCTTTCATGTTTCATCCTGGCAGAAGCTGTGGGCCTTACCTTCTTACACTTTTCTTCCTGTTCCATCCTTCCCTGTGTGGTTAGGCCTGGCCAGTTGCACATACTACTGCACAGTTCATGTCAGTCACATGCAGTGGGTTTGGGTGAGTCCAGTAGGCAGGAATTTATCAAATATAGAATACTGCTGAGGTCCTACATATACAGATCTGTTAGTGATCCTTATGGTTTTTACTCAGAATATCAGAAGTTCCTACAAGTCTTTGCTAGAATAAAATGGAATTAAGTACATAAGCCAACAGGGCTATGGAGAATTTGAAGTGTATAGAAATAGCTAAAAATTTCTTTGAAAAAAGTGAATAAAGTCGAATTATGTACATACAAGGACTGATTTGTTTTGGGTTACTGTTTGTTAAGGTGACGCTCAGGTTCAGAACAAGCAGTGCCGAGTGAATGTTTAACCTGGACTCTTTGTGGATTTGCAATATTATAGTTGTGTGATTTCTTCTTTAGAGAGAATCCACATGGGCACAATTTTCCAATAAATCGACCTAGAAGAGGCAGACCTGTTTTCAAACCAAGTTATACTCATAAGGGGGAACGTCGGGGGCAACCTCAAGGCTCACTTGAGCCACACGGTAAGACTTGAAACTGTATTGTCTTCTGTGCTGTGCATCTGTTCCGTCTTGTCTCTCAAGTTGTGATTTCTTAGTAAAACCTATAAAAGTCTTAGTAAAGAAATTCTGATTTCAGTGTGAAATTTAGCTATCCCAGAATTGCATTCTATCACTTGAAATAAGGGAAAGTTTGAGACCCTGTCTCATAAATATAAGCAAAGCAAACTTAGCTTTCCCAGTAGAGTGGTGCACACTGTAGTCTAAGGTAACGTCCTGGATCCCATCTCTCAATAAATAAAGGTAGGTGTATTAGTCACTTTTCTGTTGCTGTGATAAAGCACCATGACCAAGGAACTTATAAAAGGAAGAGTTTATTTGAGCTTACAATTGATGGTTCCAGGGAATTAGAGTCCATTGTGGCGGGAGGCGTGGCGGCTGGATCTGGAGCAGGAAACCGAGGGTCACATCTCACAAAGAGCATAGGAAGCCAAGAGAGCAACTGTAGACCACGAGGCTTGTTAAAACTCACTAAGCCTGCCCTCAACAACGCACTTCCTCCAGCACGGCCACACCTTCTAAGACCTCCAAAAACAGCGCCACCAACTGGAGACAAACATCTGAATACCTAGAGCCTATGGGGGACACTCATTCAAACCACCACAGTAGGTTAATAATTTTTTTTAAAAATCAGCAGCCACCAGGCGTGGTGGCGCACGCCTTTAATCCAAGAATTTGGTAGGCAGAAGTAGGCGGATCTCTGTGAGTTCAAGGCCAGCGTTGTCTACATAGTGCGTTCCAGGAAAGCTGGGACTAAAGGGAGACCCTGTCTCAAAAAGACCAAAAAGCTGGTCATGGTAGTGCACGCCTTTAATCTTAGCCCTTAGGAGGCAGAGGCAGGCGGATCTTTGTGAGTTCAATGCCAGCCTGGTCTACATAGTAAGTTCCAGCACAGCTGGAGCCACAGGGAGACCCTATCTCAAAAAGACAAAAAAAAAAGAAAATCAGCAGGTGAGATGGCTCAGTAGGTAAAGGTACTCGCTGACAAGGTAGATGACCCGAGGTGCATTCTTGGAACCCACAAAAGGACAGAAGCAGAGAACCAGATGTTGTCCTCTGACCAGACATGCGCTATGGCAGATGTTCATCCACCCACAACGAAAATGGTTTTTTTCTTTAAAATCCCCATCATACAGTTGCTAAAGATTGTATGTGCAGCCTATAGCAAAATGGTTGTCATTTATCTTTGACTTTAAGAAACCTAAATCTGGGACTGGAGAGATGACTCAGTGGATAAAGCACTGGCTACTTTTGTTTTGTTCCCAGCACCCACATGGCAGCAGCACCAAGCGTCCATAACTCGAGTTCCTAAGGATCCAGCACCTCTTCTGGCCTCCACAGGCATTGCACACAGGGGTGCACTTACATACATGTAAGCAACACGCATGCACATATAATAAAAGTTAAAATAAAATAATGGTCCAGTCATGGTGGTGCATGCCTTTGATCCCAGCACTTGGGAGGCAGAGGCAGGTGGAGCTCTGCAAGTTCAAGGCCAACCTGGTCTACATAGGGAGTTCCAGGCCAGCTGGGGCTACAGGGAGACCCTGTCTCAAAAAGACCAAAAAAAATAAAATAAAGGAAACTTAATCCTTATCTTGATAAAATTAAACTTGCCGTTTTATCTCCGTCTTTACTCTAACATTACTCTAATATTATTCCCTGGCTTTTCCAGTTGCCAGAGGTGGGAAAATACATGTTGGCATTTGAAAAAGGTTCACATTGTCTTTAAGGGTACCAAGTTTAAAAGTAGAGTGTCTTCTTCCTTTAAAGGTCTGTGTTTTGTTTTTCTTTCTTAGCTGCCATTTATTGGGCCCTTACAATAAGGTAGGCTTGATAAGCAAGTTCATATCTGGCTAGGATGTCTCTGCCATCTGAGAACTTACTGTATGTAGACTGTTTAGATCACTGTGACCAGTGCCTACCTGCACACCCTAAGGAGAACTGCTCATTTTGCTTCATGGTTTCAGAGGGTTCCATCATCCATGGTTGCTTGGCCTGATGTGCTGGGAAGAACATTATGACTACAGGAACATGTGGTAGAGGGGCGGACCTCTGCACTTCATGACAGACAGACAGACAGAGAGCCCACTGTGACCTACTTCCTCTAGTTAGGCCTTACCTCTCAGTTTCCACAGTCTTTCAAAATAGTGGCACCAGCTGGTGACCAAGCATTCAAGACATGAGCCTGTGGGAACATGTAAACCAGTGGTTGCATCAGAATCCTGAATGCGTCTGCTTTTCCAGGAACTGCCACTTTCACCGTACAGAAAAGAGCTGGCAGAGTGAAGGCGGCAGTAAGGACAGCTGTGCAGTCTCCAGTCAACTTCCAGAAAGGTAAGGGACAAATGAAGAATGAAACTTCTTCAGTCTGATGGCAAATTTTAGATAATTGTAAGTCAGTCCTAAAATGTCTAACTATGAGGCAGGTGAAGCAGGTAATGGATACACGTGACATGAAATGGGGGGACAGAGAACACAAAGCAGAGCGGGGTGGGGGGTAGCTGACCACAGGAAAGCATTTTTCCAGGCAGCTGGGTAGTTGCTCATATGAACTTACAGCAATAGTGACAGTATGCTTAAGATCCATGCACACTGAAACCAGACAAAACCCAGTGAAGACATGGGGAAATGGGTAAGAAGACGCGGGGAGATGGGTAAGAAGAAGACGCGGGGAGATGGGTAAGAAGAAGACGTGGGGAGATGGGGAAGAAGACGACGCGGGGAGATGGGGAAGAAGAAGACGCGGGGAGATGGGGAAGAAGAAGACGCGGGGAGATGGGGAAGAAGAAGATGTGGGGAGATGGGTAAGAAGAAGACACGGGGAGATGGGTAAGAAGAAGACGTGGGGAGATGGGGAAGAAGAAGATGTGGGGAGATGGGGAAGAAGAAGACGCAGGGAGATGGGGAAGAAGAAGACGCGGGGAGATGGGGAAGAAGAAGACGCGGGGAGATGGGGAAGAAGAAGACGTGGGGAGATGGGGAAGAAGAAGACGTGGGGAGATGGGGAAGAAGAAGACGCGGGGAGATGGGGAAGAAGAAGACGCGGGGAGATGGGGAAGAAGAAGACGATGTGGGGAGATGGGGAAGAAGAAGAAGACGTGGGGAGATGGGGAAGAAGACGACGTGGGGAGATGGGGAAGAAGAAGACGTGGGGAGGTGGGGAAGAAGATGCGGGGAGATGGGTAAGAAGACTCGGGGAGATGGGGAAGAAGAAGACGCGGGGAGATGGGTAAGAAGATGCGGGGAGATGGGTAAGAAGAAGACTCAGGGAGATGGGGAAGAAGAAGACGCGGGGAGATGGGTAAGAACAAGACTCGGGGAGATGGGGAAGAAGAAGACGCCGGGAGATGGGGAAGAAGAAGACGATGTGGGGAGATGGGGAAGAAGAAGAAGACGCGGGGAGATGGGGAAGAAGAAGACGTGGGGAGATGGGTAAGAAGAAGACTCGGGGAGATGGGGAAGAAGAAGACGCGGGGAGATGGGGAAGAAGAAGACGCGGGGAGATGGGGAAGAAGACGTGGGGAGATGGGTAAGAAGAAGATGACGCGGGGAGATGGGTAAGAAGAAGACGACGTGGGGGGATGGGTAAGAAGAATACGCGGGGAGATGGGGAAGAAGAAGACGATGTGGGGAGATGGGGAAGAAGAAGAAGACGCGGGGAGATGGAGAAGAAGACGACATGGGGAGATGGGGAAGAAGAAGACGCGGGGAGATGTGTAAGAACAAGACGTGGGGAGATGGGTAAGAAGAAGACGACGTGGGGGGATGGGTAAGAAGAAGACGCGGGGAGATGGGGAAGAAGAAGACGCGGGGAGATGGAGAAGAAGAAGACGATGTGGGGAGATGGGGAAGAAGAAGACGCGGGGAGATGGGGAAGAAGAAGACGACGTGGGGAGATGGGGAAGAAGAAGATGATGTGGGGAGATGGGGAAGAAGCCCCATCCATAGCTGAGGAATTAGTCCCAACCAATGACTACTAGGAGAGGAGGAGTTGGTTTTCTTTCTTTTTTTAAATTTTTCTGTTTTCATTTTTAAGATTTTATTGATTCAAGTATTTCATATAATGTATTTGATCATATTCAGACATCCTCCCCATTTCTACCATCACCTTACCCACACCCTGACTTCACATCCTGTGTTAGCAAACAAAAGACCCCATCCATCTTATACAACACATCTGAACTGGGTGTCAGAGCCATATATCTCATTAGACTGCCAGTGACCTGTGACTCCTACACACAGATGGGCCAAGCAAGGGCCCACTCCCTCTCCTTTGCACATGGATTTAGACAAGAATATGCCCAGGTTTCTTGTGATGGAATTTTCACTCATTTTGTTTGTCTCACACTGTTCAGGACTGTCTAGGAGGGGTTTCTCTCTTCCTCAGTTTATCCACAGCCCGAGTACATTCTGGTTATACTTTGGCTATTTTCTGACCTCACTCAGCTCAGTGACCCCACAGTGGACCAAGGCATTCTCTAGTAGGTTGATTCCCCACAGGGTTTTACTATGGGTGAAAGCAGAACCCGGTCCTCACAGCAGGCACCATCAGCTCACAGACGTCCAAGCCAACATTCTCTGAGTGGCAGTTGTGAGGTTTGCCCACAACAGCTTTACCAGTGTCCTCTGGCTTTTTCTGAAGTCTGTAGACTCTCAGGTCTCTGTCACAGCTCAGGGCTGCAGGCAGGTCTTGACAGCCACTGGGCGATGATGACAACCAGAGCAACTATGGGTGCCCTGTGCAGTGGCCACTTGCAGGCCAGTCTCCAGCAAGAGAGGTGCCCCAGGGTTGTTTGTTGAAGTGGTCACAACCACCTGGCTATGCCTGCCGTGTGGCCCCTTCTCTTGAGTGGGGCCAGGGTCCTGGCCCACCATGGTCATGGCCCATAAGCAGTGAGGCTGAGAGCATGGCTTTCCCCATAGGACCAGGGCAGCCAGGCCCAAGTGTTTTCTTACTCGTGGTTGAGAATCCGTTTGGCTCTCTTCGTGTCCAGTACTACCTTTACACCTTCCTGCAGGCCTGGGGAACAAATGATGGCAATGAGACATCTTACCCAAGCCGTGTTTGAAGTCCTTGGACTTAGGTCTGCCCCTGCCAACCTTGCTCCAGTGCCCAGAGTGAGTTCCAGGACAGCTGGGGCTACAGGGAGACCCTGTCTTGAAAAGACCAAAAACACAAAAACAGTCCGATTTGGCTTTGGACACGCTAGGGTCTGTAACATATCCAGGGGATAGCATCCAGAAACCAGTTTAAGCTCCGTTAGGCTGCAGGCACGGGGTGGGGCATTTTCAGCATTGGGAGACATTTAAAGCCATGTGACTAGGTGAGGTCAGCTGGGCTTAGTGTAGATATGGGGAAAGACCTAAAGATCAGGCCTGGGCCTGTTGGTGAGACCAGAGAATTGAATATAGGTAATATGCTCAGCCCATGGTAAACTGCAAAGTGTGACTATTATTGTTCTTGCCAGCGATCTTCAAGCAATGGTTTGTAAAGCCCTGAGAGGCTGTTCTTGAACCTCTTTAATCCTCTCAGGGACCTGTTGACTGCTTCTCAAGGAACTGTGTTTACTTTCCAAGGTACTCATCCTGGGTCTTCTGGATATCCCAAGATGAGAACACGGTGTGAGAACAGTGTGTTAGGTGAGACCAGCTTCTCTAGCAAATAAGTCCTGTTGATAAATGGGTTCCTGCAAGCAGTAGCCGGGATGAGGTTTGTTTTTACAGAAAGTGGTATGAGTGGTGAGAAGGATGCGGGCTCTAGTGTGCTGGGGCTGAGCTCACTCTGACACTGCCCAGTGCAAGGTTGTAAGCAGGAAGCCCAAGCGAAGGTAAGTAAAGCATTGTACCAGATAAGCTCCTGCGGGACCTTCCCAAGAAATCAGGAAAGCACAGTCTGCATTCACTCCACTTTGAAGTCAAGACTGAGCCACAGTTCGGTTAAACCCATGGCCTCTCCTCACTAGCTGTCTTTTCAAATCAAAAGAGGCGATGAGAGTTTACTGTCCATGTCACACAATGTTGGAACTCTACACTGAACAATATCCAGACCTGTGACTTGAATATTAAGTAAAATATGCCTGCCTCAGTTTTAACAATAAGGTCACAATCAAATATACAAGTGAATGGATCTGTTAGTTCCAAAGTATGCTTTGCTTTCCTTCAAAAGGTTCTAGTGCTCCATGTCACCGCCTGCAGCATATGAACAACCGTGCTAGTGCCGGGCTGTCTTCTGAGATGAAGCAGGTGTGTATAGGGTACGAGAGAGAGGAGACAGTGGTGAGTCCCTGGATGGTACCTTCAGAAGTCTACAAGATTCTCCACGACAGTCCCAGCTCCCTGCTTCAAGTAAGCATTCCTCCAGAATCCAGTCTCGATGTTCTTCAGTGCTTTGCTGTTTATATGTATATGTATGTGTGTATAAATATATAGATATACATTTTTATATAAAACATTTGGGGGCTGGAGAGATGGCCTAGTGGTTAAGAGCGCCAACTGCTTTTGCAGAGGACACGGGTTTGATCCCCAGCATCCACATGGCGACTGAGAACCATCTTTAACTCCAGTTCCAGGGGAATCCAGCACCCTCTTCTGACCTCTGCAGCATTGCACGACACAGGTGTACAAACCTACATGCAGACAGTACATTCATACACATAAAAAATAAATAAAATTAGGGGCTAGAGAGATGGCCTAGTGGTTAAGAGCGCGGACTGCTCTTGCAGAGGACCCAGGTTCGATTCCCAGCATCCACATGGCAGCTGAGAACCATCCTTAACTCCAGTTCCAGGGGAATCTGAGGCCCTCTTCTGACCTCTGCGGCATTGCACAACACGGGTGCACCAACCTACATGCAGACAGTACATCATACACATACAAAATAAATACAATTAAAAATAAATAAATAAATAAATAAGTAAAAGTTAAAACACATTTGGAAATGACTGCTAGGTCATTTTTAAATATTTCTTTTATTTTTTTGTTTTAAATTCCCCACATTTTTAGGGGATTTACAAAAATCTCTGTCAAAAGCTGGGCTTGGTGGTACATGCCTTTAATCCTAGCACTTGGGAGGAAGAGGCAGGCAGATCTTTGTGAGTTCAAGGCCAGCCTGGTTTACAGAGTGAGTTCCAAGACAGCTGGGGCTAGAGGGAGGCCCTGTCTCAAAAAGACCCCCCCCCAAAAAAATTTCTGTCAAGCAATATTTTTTATACTTTCTTTTTTTTTAATTAATTAACTTATTTATTTATTTTTTTGGTTTTTTCGAGACAGGGTCTCCCTGTAGTATGAATGTACTGTCTGCATGTAGGTCTGTGCATCTGTGTCATGCAATGCTATGGAGGTCAGAAGAAGGTATTGGATTCCCCTGGCGCTGGAGTTTAAAACTGTTCTCAGCCACCATGTGGGTGCTGGGGATCAAACCCAGGCCCTCTGCAAGAGCAGTCGATGCTCTTAACCGCTAGGCCCTCTCTCCAGTCCCCTATACTTTCAGAACTATAAAAATTTACACTGGCTGTGGTGGCACATGACTTTGATCCCAGTACTTGGGAAGCAGAGGCAAGCAGATCTCAATTCTAGGCCAGCCAGGGCTATAGAGTGAGATCCCATCTAAAAAAAATTTGAAAGACAATATGAGAATAGATCACTGTATTGCAGGTATCAAAACCCATCTTGACCACCCATCAGATCTGATGCCAACATCTATGTCAGGTGCAGGCTGGCTCCTGGACAGTCCAGATGTGCTTTGGCAGCCAGCACCCTGCTTCTTACTTTCCCTTGAGCTCTTTGATGGATTACATGACTACCCTTCCGATTCCACAGGACCTGTCCGCACCTGAAGAGGAAGGGACTGAGCCCTCCTTTGTGGGGGGCACCATGGACAGCAGGTCTGAGAGTACAGGCAGCATCCTGAGCAAACTCGACTGGGGAGCCATTGAAGACATGGTGGCCAGCGTAGAGGAAAAAAACCTGCCTGTTGGCTGGGCCTTGAACTCGTAAGATCTGGAAAGATTCTCTTTCCAAGCACCAGCAAGCATCTCATCGATGTGTTTCTGAAAGATTTGTGGGTATAAAACAGAGAAACAGTGAAGGGAGCGATGGGAATTTCCAGTCTGCAGTCAGAAGGTTCCAAGAGGGGAAATAAACATGTCAGGAATCTTCCCGCATGCGGAAAGAGTTGTTTAGCTAGAGAAATGTATTATGTTTTTGCCTGTGGTTTATTTTTACGTTTAATTTAAGAATTGATAAGTACTTGTCTGCTGGGTGTGGTGGTGCACGCCTTTAATCCTAGCACTTGGCAGGCAGAGGCAGGCGGATCTCTGTGAGCTCAAGGCCAGCCTGGTCTACATAGTAAGTTCCAAGACAGCAGAGTTACAGGGAGACCCTGTCTCAAAAAATAACAAAAAAAAAAAAAAAAAAAAAAAAAAAATTGATAAGTACTTTTCAAGCCAAGTTTTCATAATATTTAAACTACTTT
This sequence comes from Rhizomys pruinosus, assembly GCA_009823505.1. Classification (NCBI taxonomy): domain Eukaryota; kingdom Metazoa; phylum Chordata; class Mammalia; order Rodentia; family Spalacidae; genus Rhizomys; species Rhizomys pruinosus. Next base: position 1,882,539 of record VZQC01011699.1, read on the forward strand.
CAATTAAAAAAAACTATCTTGACTCTACTTTTACTATTTGTATTTCAAGAAACTCTCCTATATGATGAACCTGGTGGGGAAAAAAAAGCTCTCCTTTCATTAAGAAAATCACAGTCTCGGGGCTGGAGAGATGGTCTAGCGGTTAAGAGTGCCGACTGCTCTTGCAGAGGACCCGGGTTTGATCCCCAGCACCCACATGGCTGCTGAGAACCATCTGTAACTCCAATTTTAGGAGAACTCCGGTTCCAGGGGAAACTGATGCCCTCTTCTGACCTCCGTGGCATTGCACGACACGGGTGCACAAACCTGCATGCAGACCGTACATTCATACACATAAATTAAATTAAATTAAAAAAAAGAAAATCACAATCTCACCTAAGAAACTAACATTTAAAACATATCCTAAAATTCAGTTGAGCAAGGTTTTCTCTGAGAGTGTAAAGGAACCGGCCATTTCATACTGATCGTGGAGTTTCATCCAGGCCAGATCTTCTGCCTTGTGCTCCTTGGCCTGGTAGATTTAGGGGAAAGGCAAGATGGATGCTCCTTTGGATGAGAAAGAAGCAGAATGTCAATCCTGATCATACAAAGTTAAGCTTTAGAAAAACCTCATAACATATGTTTCATGAAGGTCTTGTTTTTGTAGCTCTCGGGTTTTAAGGCTGCCGCTTATGCTTCGGCACCCAGTCAACGCGAGGGCAGTGTTTGCTGTGCTCGCAGCCACATCTCACACACTCCGCTTTATTCCTCTGCTGCTTTTCTCATGCCTATACCCTTCTCTTCAGACTTAAAACCTTGCATAGCTCTAACAATTCCTAAAATCTGTGGGCCCTAACAGTACCCCAACTTTCCCCTCCCACCTTGAAATGTTCCTTTTCAAAATTAATCCTAAGTAATGAAGGGGAAACAAAATAAAAATACAGAGAATCAATGAAACAAAGAATTGATAATCTGAACAAAATTGACAAACTAACCAAAACAAAGAGAAGACCCAAATATAAAATGAAAGATGAAGAAAGTCTCCATTACAACAAAACAAATTCAGAAAGACATTAGCTCTTACCTCGCAGACATACATTCCACTAAATTGGAAAATCTAAACAAATGGATGAATTTCTGAAAGCATATGTCCTCACAAAATTAAACCAAGAAGAGAGAAATAATTTTTTTTTTAATTTTATTTATTTCTGTATGTGTATGAATGTATTGTCTGCATGCAGGTCTGTGCACCCGTGTCGTGCAATGCTGCGGAGGTCAGAAGAGGGTGTCAGATTCCCCTGGAACCGGAGTTCTCCTGGAATTGGAGTTTCAGACGGTTCTCGGCTGCCATGTGGGTGTTGGGGATCGAACCCGGGTCCTCTGTAAGAGCGGTTGGCGCTCTTAACCGCAAGGCCATCTCTCCAGCCCTGAGAGAAATAATTTAAACAGACCTATCACAAGCTGTCAGATTAAAGCAATAATTTTAAATCTTCCAAATGGGGTTAGAGAGCTGGCTCAGAGGTTAAGGGCACTGGCTACTCTTGCAGAGGACTCAGGTTCAGTTCCCAGCATCCATATGGTGGCTGACAACTTTCTGTAACTCTAGTTCCAGAGGTTCTTATGCCCTCTTCTGGTCTTGGAGGGCATTGTACACAGGAGTGCAGATTCAGGCAAAACACTCATACACATAAAATAAAAATAAAGAATTAAAAAAAAAATCTGGGGCTGGAGAGATGGCTCAGCGGTTAAGAGTGCCAACTGCTCTTGCAGAGGACCTGGGAGAATCGATCCCCAGCACCCACATGGCGGCTAAGAACCATCTTTAACTCCAGTTCCAGGGGAATCTGATGCTCTCTTCCGACCTCTGTGGCATTGCACCACGTGGGTGCACCAACCTTCATGCAGACAGTACACTCATACACATAAAAAATAATAAAAAAAAAAAGAAGTGACAGATTCAGCTTAAAAAAAAATCTTCTGACTAAAAAAGTCCAGGCCCACATACACTGGTGAATTTTATGAGACCTTCAAATAAAAACTAATCTGGAGGCTGGAGTGATGGCCTAGCAGTTAAGAGCACCAACTGCTCTTGAAGAGGACCTGGGTTCGATCCCCAGCACCCACATGGTGGCTGAGAACCATCTTTAACTCCAGTTCCAGGGGAATCTGACACCCTCTTCTGACCTCCAAGGCACTGCACGACATGGGTGCACAAACCTACATGCAGACAGTACATTTATATACATAAAAAATAATTTTAAAAATTGTAAAAAAAAAAAACCAATACCAATGTTTTTCAAATTATTCCATAAACAGAAAAAGAAAGGAACATTATCAAAGTCTTTTTATGAAGCTAGTATTACCTTGAAGTAAAAAATCAGATGAAAATATTAAAAAATATACAATTTCCTTTATGAACTTATACACAAAAATTCTCAACAGCATACTTGCAAGATGAATTAAAGAACACATAGGGCAATCCTTGGGAAGCAGAGGCAAGCATATTTCTGTGAGTTGAAGGCCAGCCTGGTCTACATAGCAAGTTCCAAGCCAGCTGGAGCTACAGGGAGACCCTGTCTCAAAAAGACAAGAAAAGAATATTTTAAAAAGAGAACACTTGGGGCTAGAGAGATGGCTCAGCAGTTAAGTGCACCGACTGCTCTTGCAGAGGACCCAAGTTCGATTCCTAGCACCAACATGGCAGGTAAGAACTATCTTTAACTCCAGTTCCAGGGGAATGCGATGCCCTCTTCTGACCTCCTTGGCATTGCAGGACACGGGTGCACAAACCTACATGCAGACAGTACATTCATACACATAAAAAATAATAAATAAATTTTTAATTTTAAAAAAGAATACAAAGTTAACACACAAAATCATTAGCCTTCCTAGATATCAATAACTGACAAAAGAAATCCTGAAACAGTCCCACTCACAATAGCCTAAAACAAAAACTTAGAAAAAACTTAACCAAGTGACCCTGCCTTCAGGTCATGTAACGATAGGTACCCGAGGGAGATCCCAAAACCTGAAATATAATGGGCGAGAGAGAAGAGCGAGACTTTGCGAAGGTTGTCAAAGTCTACTTTATTGAGCACAAGCCATTGTATTTATTTTGCAGAAGGCAAGAAATGGGGAGGGGGTGGGTGAAACAGGGTCTGGCGTCAGAGGAGGGTCTGTTTTTGCAAGATCACTGAGTTGAGACATCGGGCTGGAGTATCTGGT
>VZQC01011699.1:1888144-1922284 GCA_009823505.1 Rhizomys pruinosus
GCTGCAGACGCCACTCTGCCTGATACTTATCCATACCTTCTTAATGTAAAGAAGGGGGATATGTAAGGAGCCGCAGGCTTTAGCTTGCTTACGCTGAGCTTGCTTACAAGGAAGTTGACTCTGTGAATTGTCACCTCGAGCCTTTTCCAAGAGCTGGGTGCGGACGTGCAGTAAAAGCCACCAGATACTCCAGCCCGATGTCTCAACTCAGTGATCTTGCAAAAACAGACCCTCCTCTGACGCCAGACCCTGTTTCACCCACCCCCTCCCTATTTCTTGCCTTCTGCAAGATAAATACAATGGCTTGTGCTCAATAAAGTAGACTTTGACAACTTTTGCAAAGTCTCGCTCTTCTCTCTCGCCCATCTTCACAGGTCTGGGGTCTCCTTCGGGTACCTGCGATTACTGCCCCCGCAGGCGGGGACATAAAGGTTCTTATTATATAGCCTAGGCCCACCTGCCTTCCCATAGCAATGATCAATATCAATAAAGACAATGCCTCACAGACATGGGCATAAGGTGTAGCCCACCTAAGTTAGGGATTCCAGAAAGCCAACCAAGGCAGAGTTCTGAGAAATAATCACCCTGGACTGCCTTCTTGAAATCTGAGAAAAGGTTGCTGCAACATCCTGCAACCTTGCCTCATGGGAGACAAGAGCACAGGTCCGGGTTTCTCTCAAGATGCTCTTCCTGACCAGCCACAGGCCCACCTTCACCCTATCCTCCACTTCCTCACCTCCACTTCCTTGTTTGCTCATTTCCTTGTATGCCTGGGTTTAAAACTGCTGCTTCAGCACCATTTTATTTACTTTTTAATTTTTTGGTCTTTTTGAGACAGGGTCGCCCTTTTAGTCTCAGCTGGCCTAGAACTCGCTTTGTAGACCAGGCCAGCCTTGAACTCACAGAGATCCGCCTGCCTCTGCCTCCCAAGTGCTAGGACTAAAGGCGTGCGCCACCACCCCCAGCATTCAGCACCATTTTAACACTGGTCATCCTGCTCCCGAGTCAGGCAGGCAAGTCACATGCCCAGTCCCATGCCCAAAATAAACCCGAGTCATCTTTATAGTAGTCCTGTATATTTTTGTGTTGGGTCTCCCCTCTTTTTTTTTTTTTTTCCTAAAATTTTATTTATTTTTGTATGTGTATGAATGCACTGTCTGCATGCAGGTCCGTGCACCAGTGCCGTGCAATGCCGCAAAGGTCAGAAGAGGGTGTCGGACTCCCCTGGAACTGGAGTCAAATACGGCTCTCAGCTGCCACGTGGGTGCCGGGGATCGAATCCGGGTCCTCTGCAAGAGCAGTCGGCGCTCCCAACCGCCAGGCCATCTCTCCAGCCCCGGGTCTCCCATCTATATGAACTTAACATCTGGTACGACAATTGGGATGAGGGTTGAGACTCTGGCTGCCTTGGGTCAGGCATGGATGATGGGCCCAATCAGACCTGCTGCCAGGTACAGGCTCTGCCAGAGGCACTGTATTTTCCCTTACCTAACTCCTCTCTCCTTTCTTTCCTATCTGTGTCTCTGTCTCTGTCTCTCTCTCCCTCTCCCTCTCCTCCTCCGGATCCAGTCACTCCCAGACCATCACTTACTCCCGCTGAATTGCTCTAAAACCCTGTCACTCCCAGACTGACATTCACGGCCACTGAATTCCTCTGATTCCCCGTGATCATTGATTTATCGGCACGGTTACTGAGCGAATTCATGCCCACCTGAGGGATGGACCTGTCCCTCAATAGCTCTCAAATTTTCTTCCTTCTTTTCCACATGGTCTTCCCTAGGCCTGAGAGGAACACTCTCTCATTCTGTCTCTCTTCCTTTTCTGGATAGTGGTCACCTCTCTTTCTGGGTCTCCTGTGGATTCCAAGGTCCCACTCTCAAAAGTTGTTCTGGAAGTGTGGAGCACTCATTTGGGAACNTGGGGTCTCCTTCGGGTACCTTGCGATTACTGCCCCCGCCAGGCGGGGGGACATAAAAGTTCTATTCTATAGCCTAGGCCCACTGCCTTCCATAGCCATGATCAATATCAATAAAGACAAGCCTCACAGACGGGCATAAGTGGTAGCCCACTCTAAGTTAGGGATTCCAGAAATCCAACCAAAGCAGAGTTCTGAGAAAAATTCACCTGCACTGCATTTCCTTAGAAGTATGAGAAAGTGTTGCTGCAACATCCTGCAACCTGTGCCTCATGGGAGACAAGAGACAAGGTCGGGTTTCTCTCCAAGATGCTCTTCCTGACAGGCCACCAGGCCTCACCTTCACCCTAATCCTCCAACTTTCCTCAATCCTTGCTTCACTTTCCTTTGCTACTGTGCTTTATAAACTGTTGCTGACTGCTCTTCCAAGCACATTTATTACTTTTTATTGTTTTGTGTTCTTTTTGATACCAGGTTCCCCTACTTTTAGTCTCCAGACTGGACTTAGTAGATACTCGCTATGTAGACTAGGCCACAGCCCTTGTGAACTCACAGAGATCCGCTGCTCTGCCCCCCAAGTGTGCTAGGACTAAAGGCTGTGACCCACCACCCCCAGCATTTCAGACCATTTTAACCACATGGTCATTCCTGCTCCCTGAGTCAGGCAGGCAAAGTCCACATGCCCAGTCCCATGCGCAATAAATAAACCCGTAGGTCATCATTTATAGTAGTCCTGTATATTTTTGTGTTGGGTCTCCTCCTCTTTTTTTTTTTTTCTTCCTAAAATTTTATTTATTTTGTAGTATGTGAATGCACGTCTTGCATTGCAGGTCGTGCAACCAGTTTGCGCACCTTGCGCAAAGAGTTAGAAGAGGGTGCGGAGCTCCCCTGGAAAATCTGGCTGTCAAATCGGCTCTAGCTGCCACCGTGGGAGCGGGGATGATCGTGCCTCTGCAAGAGTCAGTCGGCTGCTCCCACGCAAGGCCATCTCTCCAGCCCGGGTCTCCCATCTATATGAACTTACATCTAGTACGACAATTGGGATGTAGGGTGGGGGACTCTGGACTGCCGTGGGTCCAGGCACTGGATGATGGGCCCAATCAGACTGCTGCCAGGTAACAGGCTCTGCCAGAGGCACTCGTCATCTTTTCCCTTACCTAATTCTCCTCTCTCCTTCTTTCTCTCTGTGTCTCGTCCTCTGTCTCTCTCTCCTCTCCTCTTCCTCTCCGGATCCAGTCACTCCCAGACCATCACTTACTCCCGCTGAATTGCTCTAAAACCCTGTCACTCCCAGACTGACATTCACGGCCACTGATATCCTCTGATTCCCTCGTGATCATTGATTATTCGGCACAGGTTCTACTGACGCGAATTCATTGCCCCCCCCCCCCCCCCCCCCCCCGCCCATGGACCTGTTCCTCTGATGCTCTCAAGTCTCCCCCACTCCTCTAAACTCAGTCTCCCCTAGGTCTGTCTCTCTCCTTCCCTTCTCTCTCTCTCTCTCTTCCTCTCCCTCCCTTTCTGAGTGGTAGTCACCACTCCCAGAGTCACCTGTGGACCACTGGGTCCCACTTGCTGTTCAAAATCATTCTGGAACATTGGGTAACTCTCCAGCCTCCAGGCCTTCTCCCTGCTTCGGCCAGTGGGAAGCCACCCAAAGCATGGAGAAACTCATTTGGGAACATCAACTGGGTAGGGACCCGCCTGGCAGGTCACTTCCCACTGTACTGTGACAGCTCGCTCCTCTCTCCTTCTCTTCCCCCTCACCACTTATTTTCCCTGTGATTTCTTGCAACCTTATTGCCTAGGAACTTTATGAGTCCCTCATCACAGAGGCTCTGAAGACAAGAGGTTTTCGTTCCCTACGCCCTCACAGGGTGCAGTATCAGGGCACTCCCCAGGATGCATAATGGCGTCATAGGGAAATCCTATAAACCTAACCCGTTCCTGGGCCAGAAGGAGTTTTTGGCTCACCAGGGAAGACACACATAAGGGCTGATCCCCCAGTATCTTGAGCTCCCTCACATTTCCTTAAAAGTGCAGGACAACCCTTGAGACCTAGTGGGGCAAAGCCAGTTTCAGTGTGAAAGCTGAGAAAGTGGCCCCAAAGGCAGCGCATAAAACAGACCTGAAACGAATATCGCCAGCTAGAATAGAAAGGCTCACAATCCTTACTTTGTCTTCCTCCTCCTTCTACCCAGACTAGCTTTTCTTCTCCTTTGCCTTCAACTGTGTGGTTCTCCCAGTCCAAGCAGTCCTCTCTGACTCCCCTGGAGTGCCTACTCTGCTCTCTACAACCCTGGCAAACCTAAAGTTTGAAGTTTCTCTGGTACTACTGCTTGGCCTAAGTACCCTCTGGACAAGAAGTCTAAATGGCCACTAGATGGCATTCTAGACTTCCAAATTATTTATTTATTTTAAATATATTTTTTAATGTGTATGAATGTACTGTCTGCATGTAGGTTTGGGCACTGTGGTGTGCAATGCCGTGGAGGTCAGAAGAGGGTGTTGGATTCCCCTAGAACTGGAGTTACAGACGGTTCTCAGCCGCCATGTGGGTGCTGGGGATCGAACCCAGGTCCTCTGAAAGAACAGTCAGTGCTCTTAACTGCTAGGCCATCTCTCCAGCCCAATTCTTAAAGATCCTGAAAACTACTGCTGACATACCCCGAAAATGGTCTAAACTGCCTCATATTCAGGGCTCCTTTGAGCTTCACTCACAGCCCAATTTATGTCCCCCTTGCTTCTTTCAACAAGTCCTTGCCAGCAGAATGAGGAGCTCCTAAAATTCCAAAAACTTATTTGGTGGCCATACAAAATTTCCTACAGGTGCTCGGAATTTGGCTGCTGAGTAGGCGAGGTCTTTTATCTCTCTTGCTATCTTGCCTCAGGATATTGGGGGCCATAAACCACTCCATTCCGAATTAAAGAAAAAACGTTTAATTTCTTTTTTACTGTAGTCTTTCTCAGGCTTTTTCAGTTTTTCTCCTCCATGGGGTCTCTCCATGGGGGAAAAGACAGAGGGGCCCGAGATTGTGCTATACATAGCTCCGCGTTTATTTCCACTGCCTTCAGAAGTCCCTTCTCTAGCAACAGCTTGCATCCAGGATGAAGAGATCCAGAGGAAACTGCTCCATGTTCACAGTTGCAACGGTGTGTGTGAGTGTGTGTGTGTGTGTGTGTGTGTGACACGGGCTCCCTTGGTTTGAGACCATTCATTGCTTTGCTTTGCTTTTTTTTTTTTGTCTTTTTGAGACAGGGTCTCCCTGTAGCCCCAGCTGTCCTGGAACTCACTCTGTAGACCAGGCTGGCCTTGAACTCACAGAGATCTGCCTGCCTCTGCCTCCCAAGTGCTAAGATTAAAGGCGTGCGCTTTGCTTTGCTTTTATATTTGGGGGTCTACATACCTAGTCCCTCCACTTTATTGGTTTTCTCTATCTTTTAAAATGTAATTCCTCTCTTGCCTTCATTCCACTTGGTGGCTTACTCAACTTTAAAGAAATGGTTTTAGTTTTTTTTTTTTTCACTCACTACAAATTTATTTCCAGGTTTTCTGTCTCCTAAGGGCCCTCAGGTCTCCACGTGTCAGATCCAAAGGAATCCCCACCCCTCCCCCTCCTTCACTTCCTGGCGCACCATCACCCCCAAACACTCAATCTAAAGTTTCTCCTTTACAGCTTTATCTGTCTAGTAGCCTATCGGTGACTCATCATATTCTTGTGTTTTATTTTCTTCTTTTTACTTTAATTTTTGGTCTTTTGAGACACGAGTCTCTTTGTCCAGTGGCCTGGAGCTCACGTAGTAGACCAGGAGCTGGCATTGAACCCACAGAGATCTGAAGCCTGCCTCTGTCCTCGCTAGTGCTGGGGATTAAAGGCTGATGAGCCACTCACACTGACACAGACCATCATTTTTCCTATGGTTGTTTAAACTCCCTGTAATGTCCATGTTGTTCTTGCTTCCATGTGTTAAGATGCTAACATTTCAATTGCAAGAGAAACCACAGAGAAATCTCTACATAATTATATTGTCTGTCAAGTGTTGTCTCAAAACAATTTTAACCTGTGCCAAAAGTTTTGCCTTCGTTCAATTTTTTGTGTAAGAATTTATAGCTATTATAAACTTATTCTGGCATCCCTAATCAAATTATGACCTTTTTAGTGGTATATACAAAGGCCTTTAAACGTGGGCTACTCTAAAATAGCTTTAGATATCTATTATTCCAGAAAAATCCTAACGACTAACTTGTTTATACAGAGATAACAGTAGGGAGAGAGTCTGTGAGGCCAGACAGAAGGAAGATGCAGGAGACAGGTAGGGAGCTGGGTGACTCAGCAAAGTCTGATTGTTGATCCCTTCATCCAGCTGTCTTTGCTTGATTGGGTGTGTCGGCTGTGGGTCGGAGTTATCCTCCCATCTGGGTTAAATGGCTGCGGTCTTTGGCTTGATTGGATTTGTGGCTGTGGGGCGGCAGTAATCCTCCAGCTGGGCTCTGTTTTAAAAGTAGGCTTGTGTGATTATGGACTCTGACGATCTCCTGAGGGCCCAAGCGGAAGTTACTGGGCTGAAAGAGGAGGCCCCCCCCTAACTTGGGACTTATCGAGAGGCAATGCTGAAGGAAGGCAAGCAGACAGCAAGCTTCAACGGCAGAGACAGAGATATAGACTCACATTGAATACAGGAAGGAGAGAAACACTGGAAAGGGCATGATAATACCCAGCCCTGCCAAGCTTTACCAACCCATGGAAGACTCCCTGAGAGGGATCCCTGCTGGGATGCCCCCGACACAGACATCAGGAACACAATTTGGCACATATCTTAACGAAGCTATGCACGATTAAAAGAAACAAATAAAGAATAGCTAAGAAAAGAGAGATGAAGAACTCACAGAAGGGGCCTAGAAAGGAGACATGGACAACTCGGAAGGATGTAATGAAACACACTGAAAAGATTCCATGCTGAAAAAGATAAACAAATCCAACCACGAACCAAAAGAGCTACAAGGAAGAATTGAGAAGCCCAAAAAGAAGTAGAAATACTAAAGAAATCAGAAGAGGAATGAAAAGGAAATCAAAACACTCATCCATTCAAGAGGAATGGAATGAAAAAAGCTGCAAGTAGTAATGGATGGAAGCAGAACAAATAGAATATCACATCTGAAGAAATAACACAGAACTAAAACCTCAAGGAAATATATGAAAAAATTTTAACAAATACACAAAATGTAACAACCAGAGCTGTGGGACACTATGAAAAGATTAAACCTCCGCATACCATAGGAATATAGAGGAAGGAGGAACCAAGGAACTGAGATTGATCAGATTCTTCAAAGGATATAGCATGAAAACTTCCCCAAACCTAAAAAAAGACAAACAACCATACAAAAAGCACATAGAACCCAAAACAGACAAGATAAAAAGAAATTCTCACCACGCCACAGCATAGTTTAAATGTAGAAACACTCAAAACAAAGGACAAAATCCTTAAAGCACACAAGAGAAAAAACACAGTGACCTTCAATAAGGAGAAATCCTAATCAGAATACAACTGATTTCAATGCAAACTATGAAAGACAAGAAGTAACCTGGAGCAAAGCATTCCCAGTTAAGGACAATAGATGCCAATACCCAGAGTTACTATTCCCACAAATAAAGGTCAATTATAGTTGCAAGGAGAAGAAAAACCCTACCATGACATAAACAAAATCGAAAAAAAAAAAAAAGCAAAGACCAACCCTTCAAAATACTGATAGCAAATTCAAAGAACAGAAGAAAGAGAGCAACAACCAACCCAGGCACATAGAAAGAGACATTAATAAAAGCATAACTGACAGAAGCATAGAAACCGAAACCCAACTGAAAATGGATAATAAGGCTCAAATAGAAGCACACAAAACTAATCAGTCATCACCTTAATATTATGGGGCTAAATTCCCAACTCAAAAAATCATAGATGGGAGCATGGATTGAGTGAAACAGAATCATCATATGCTGTCTACAGAAACTACACATCTATCTTCAATGCGACAGGCACAACTTTAAAGTGAAGGATGGAAAAACTATCCAAGCAAATGGTACCTACAAAATAATGCCAGGGTGCTGCTATTTTAAATAGTCAGAGCAAAAACTATACTTCAAAGTAAAAAAATCCGAAGAGACCAAATAAGGCACCATTACATTTTGATCAAAGAAACAATTACCAAGTAATATTTCACAATATGACTATATTGCCCCAAATGTGGTGCACCAAATTTATTACAGATAATTCTCAGGACCACAAGTCTCACACTAAACTCCCAGTACAAGGCTCATAGAGAGAGACTTTCATACCCACTTGACCTTTGGATTAAGGTCATACAGGTAGCAAAGAATGAAACAGAGAGACATCTAACTGAATGATATGCACACCAACATGGATCCTCATAGATCCTTACTACGATATTTCCCCCTAAAATACCAAGAAACACTTTACCTTACAGCAGGCACCTCACAGGAACGATTCTCAATATCGACTACAAATAACTGGGACAAGACAGAAGACCTCTACAAATACAAAAAGATTGAAATAAGTTTCATCCATTCTATCACCGACCACGTGCATAAATGCTCAACATACAACACCAGGACAAGCCCCTCCTGCCACAAGAAAGCATGGAGACTAAACAACAAACTTCTTGGAATAGTGATGGGTCAAGGAAGAGATAAAGACAAGAACTTAAAAGCATTCCTGGAACTTGAATGACAATTGACAATCAACAAACACAAAATACCTAGGAACTTAAAAGCAGTCCTTAAGACGAAAGTTTATAGCCTTGAGTGCCTACATTAAAAAAACGAAGAAATGGGGCTTGGAGAGATGCCTAGCGGCTTAAGAGGCAGCCGACCCGCTCTTACCAGAGAGGACACCAGTTCGATTCCCAGCACCCACATGGCGGCCGAGAGCTCCTTCTGAAACCCAATTCCCAGGAGAACTCCAGTTCCAGGGGAGATCCGATAGACCCCTTTCTCTTGACCTCTGTGCATTGACGGACATCGGGTGCACACACACTCTGCATAGCAACATTGAAAATCAGCAGAAAATAAATAAATTAAATAAAAAAAAAAAGAAAAAAAAAGAGCACAAGTGCGAATAGATGCTAACATCACAACTAGCAAAAAGTCACTTGGAGGCACAAACACCGGATGGAACCCTAATAACAAAACAACGACAGAAGAAAAAAAACATCCGCGCAGACAATCAATGAAATAGAACACAGAAGAAAACAATACAAAAATAATCAAAAGCCAAAAGTTGGTTTCTTGAAACGAATATAAACAAGATAAGACAGACCTCTAATCCCAGTTAACCAAAAAGTCAAAGAGTAAACACTCCAAATTCAATTACAATCCATATCTGGAAAGGGAAAATATCACACAGACACGGAAATGAGATCCAGAATAAATCATACTGGGAATTACTTTACATAGAACCTATATTATCTACAACCTTTGAAATACCTAGAAGAAAGACATGAATATCTGAAATCCTGGGAATACACAAAGCCCGGCCAAATAGAAGGAAGACCAGCAGACTTAAACAGACCCACAAACATATGAAAATAAGGCTGCATCGTAAGACCTCCCCAACTAAAAAAGGAGCCCAGCCAGACGGTTTCAACAGCAAGAATTCTATAAAACATTTCACAAAAGACTTACAACCACATTTATTACGTTAAACTGTCTTAGAAGGTATACAATCAGAGGAATTCTCCCAAAATCCTCTTCACAAACACTCTTACAAAGACAACAGAAAAGACCAACTAAAAAAAAAAGGAGCATATTAAGACCATCTCCCTCATGACCACAGGATGCAAAATTCTTTAAACGGTGATACTGGAAAATCCATACATCGCAGCATCAGTCGCTCCATCAAGAGTTATCCCTATGACCAAGCTTTGGACATTCATATACCAGAGATGCAGGCATGGTTCAATTCATACGAAATGGCAAAAAATAAAAACAAATAACCCATCAGTCAAACCAAAAAAATCAAACAAAACCCACACGCTATCATTCTCAATCTGATGTTAAATGAAAAAGTTTGACAAAATCCAGCATCCCTTCATGCTTAAGGTCCTAGTAAGGAATATGGATTGGAGAAGGATCATTCTCCAATGTAATCAAAGCCATATACATCATACAGGAACCCACAGCCAATGATCACTCAAATGCGAAAATAAGAACATTCCTTTTTAAGGTGGAACTCAGCGGCTTGCCCCCTGTCACACTCCGTTCAACTGAAGGACTAAACATCATTCAGGGCTAACGAGTTCCAATACAGAGAGCAAGGAGAAAGATGGAAACTATGAACAGGTAGTACTAAATTGTGAAAAGTGAATCAAGCCTATTCCCTATTTGCTGTATGTACATGGATTGTTTACCTTAAGGGAGTAAAAACTTCCCCAGAAAACTCCTAGAATCAATTGATTGTAACAGCTATCAGCAAATTGCGGATACAAAATTAACCTTAAAAATCAATGGCATTTCTTTACACACCAAGAACAAAAACTGGAAGAATCTTAGAAACCTTCCAACTAAGAACAAATACCTAAAACTACAAGACCAAAGCCTCACAAAATGCGATGCACAAAATTAAAATAAAATAGAGATCGAACACAACACCAACCACCAACGAGTCTCTGCAAATTATAGACTTAAGAAAAAACTAGAACATAGAAATGAAAAACCTCCGATGCGTCATGGGTTGATAAGAAACAACAAAAAAAAAAAGAAATCTCCTTTTTTTTATTTTAATTTTTTTTTTTATTATTTTTTTTTGCATGTGTATGGAATGTCTGTCTGTGCAGCGTTGTGACAACACGTGTCGGCAATGCCGTGGAGGATCAGAAGAGGGTGTCTCGGGATTCCCCCTGGAACTGTGCGTTTCTCCTGGAATGGAGTTACGAGACGGTTCTTAGCCGCCAGTGGGTTCGCTGGGGATCGATACCCGGGTCTTCTCTGTAAGATGCGGCTTGTACTGCTTAAGCCGCTAAGGCTATCTCTCCAGCCCGCGAAACTCTGTATAGATTTAACCCACATCCTCACACATGAATCCCCAAGAGTTTTCTCACAGGCTTGGAAACAAAAAGTCTCTTAATTCTATTGGAAAAACAAAAGACCCCAAATAGCAAAACAATCCTGAATGAAAAGAGCTCCCAGGGGGATCCTCTATACCAGACTTCAAACTAACTACAGGGCTATAGACTAAACAGCCTGGTACTGGCACAAAAACAGACCTGTACCAATGGAACAAAACCAAAAGATCCAAATCTGAGCACATACAATTTCAGCCATCTTATATTTGACAAGGTGGGCCAAGAAGCCACAATGGAGAAAAGACAGCATCTTCAGCAAGTGGTGTTGGAAAAACTGGATCACCACTTGTAGAAGAATGAAATTAAACCCCTACCCTCGCCCTGTACAAAATCAACTCCAGATGGATCAAAGACCTCAAGGTGTAAACCCCAATACGGAAGGGTGATAGAAGAAAAAGTTTGCAGCAGACTACAAGACATAGGTGTAGAAAAGACTTCCTAAATCAGACAGCAGCTGCACAAGGATTAAGGTGACAATTGACAAATGGACCTCATTTAAACTCAAAAGCTTCTGTACACAAAAGAAACAATCAAGGAAGTTGAAGAGAAATCCCACAGAGTGGGAGGAAACTTCACTGCAGCATACATCTGACAAAGCATTGATTGCCAGAATATATAACTACATCAAAAAACAAAGAGAAAAAAGAAAACAAATGACCCCACTCAATAGATGGAGCAAAGAACTGAACACAGAGACTTCAACAAGTGGAGGAATTCGAGTAGTCGAGAAACACCCTAAGAAGTGTCAATCACACTAATCATAGGAATGCAAACTCAAACCACTTTAAGTTATTTTACTCCAATAAGACTGACTCGGATCAAGAAAACAAATGATACCAGGGCTGGAGAGGGTTGTGGGAAAGGGGAACATCTCATCCACTGCTGGTGGGAATGTAAACTCATACAGCCACTATGGAAAGCAGTGTGGAGAACCCTTGGAAGACTTGGAATGAACTGCCACCTCCGACCCAGCCATACCACTCCTGGGCATGTACCCTCAAGACTCACCCACCACAGAGATACATGCATGGCATGTTTATTTCAGCTCTCTTCACAATAGCAAGGAGCTGGAACCAACCCAAATGCCCCTCAACTGATGAGTGGATAGAGAAAATGTGGTACATCTACACAATGGAGTTCTATGCAGCAGTAAAGAAAGATGACATCATGAGCTTTGCAGGAAAATGGCTGGAGCTAGAGGACATCATGCTGAGTGAAGTAACACAGTCCCAGAAAAACAAACGACGAATGGTATCCCTCATCTGTGGATGCTAGTGCCAATTACCTAGTTGTAAGTATTCCTTGGACAGGGCCCCCTGAGCTTTTGTCCAAAGCAGTTGGGTGTAATGCATATTGGAAACAACAACAACAACAACAATAGAACGGACTGCATCAAAGAATGGGCTGAAACAGTGAACTTCTGCTCAAAACAGTCAACTTCTTCATGGAGAATATTGAGAAAGACTGAGAAAGAGATGAAAAGCATGTTTGGCAGAATGCATGAGCTCTGGCGGGGTGGGGGAATGGGCGGGGGCATGGGTCTAGATTTGTTAAAAAAATAAAAATAAATTTATGTGAAAAAAAAAACACAAAAAAACCCAGTATGTATGCACACTTAACTAGAAGTCCTAGGCAATAAAATTTAAAACCATCACATGGCCAGTCTATTTTAATGCAAAGTTATTAAATTGGCGAATTATATGAAAATAGCTGAACCCAGGAAGGCCTAAATCAGCCTTTTGTCTCCAGAGAACAGCCCAAGGCAAAATGAGATAACTACAATGTGTTTGGGGTAAGTGTTTTAAGCTTTATTTATTCTGAACATGAAGTTTTAATATTTCCTTTGATGTCCAAACCATCTCCTAGCACTTGGGAGGCAGGGGCATGGGTACATCTTGGTTCGGTTTGGGTAGAGATCTTTGAGGCTTGGGAATTCCAGAGCATGGTAGCTGTGCTTCTGTTTCTTTGGCTGGAAAACCCAATTGGGCTCTCACACTTGGGTCACTCTTGATGCTACCTGGCTTCTCCTAGGGTGCACTATAAAAGTTGATTCACAGCTAGGTGTGGTGGTACACACCTTTAATCCTAGCACTCAGGAGGCAGAGGCAGGTGGATCTTTGTGAGTTCAAGGCCAGCCTAGTCTACATAGTGAGTTCCAGGATAGTTGGAGCTATAGGGAAACCCTGTCTCAATCCCCCCCACCTCCGGCCAAAAATGTTGATTTCCCAGGATGGCCTAGGCCAGTTCTGTGCTTGCCTATAGGGGGCAGAAGAGGGCAGCCTGGGGCTGACATTGGGCTTTGTGTTTCTGCAGTGTTGTCTTGGGTGCTGGGCAATAATGTGATTTCCCCATCCCTTCTTCCTCATAGGAAGCAAAGGGACCTCCCTGGGCCCAAACTGCTGTCCCACTTGTCTGGCTAGCTGTCCCCAATGACCCTGTGTGCTGTGTGCTTGTGTTTTAATCTCTGAAACTTTTTTTTTTTTTGGTCTTTTCAAGAGAGGGTCTCCCTGTAGCCCCAGCTGTCCTGGAACTCACTTTGTAGACCAGGCTGGCCTTGAACTCACAAAGATCCAGCTGCCTCTGCCTCCTGAGTGCTAGGATTAAAGGCATGTGCCACCATGCCTGGCATCTCTGAGACTTTCTAGGCTCCTGTATGCTGCTGTGGGACAAAGTTAATGGTAGACAATTGTGGGTAAATCAAACTCATGAAAACTATTTATACTATACTTCATGGTTTGGGTAGTGTCAATCTTTAAAGAGTCTTCTTGCCTTATCAAGACTGAATCTTGTCACCCCATTCTTTATCCTGTTCTTTTTTTTTTCGAGACAGGGTCTCCCTGTGGTCCCAGCTGTCCTGGAACTCACTCTGTAGACCAGGCTGGCCTTGAACTCACAAAGATCCGCCTGCCTCTGTTTTATCCTGTTCTTTAATGGAGTTGCATGTAATTAAAACTTTTTAATCATTAGTTTGTTTTGATCCCTCTGTAATTTTGAATGTGAATGGGATATATAATTCCAGCTTCCACCACTTGTTGAGTTTGAAACCCAGGTAGGAGAATGTTCACTATATTAAAAATATAAATTATATTTCTGAAAATGTTCTCCTTTAATAAAAGCCCTAATGATTAGTAGCAGTGTATGTGGACAAACACTAAGATAAGAATCTCATGTGTGTGTGTACATATGTGTAGGTATGGATATGAAATACTGTTGAGTTTTAAGAATTCTGTAATATAGTTATAAAATATTAAGGACCTATCAGACCACTGATACAACATTTAGTAGAACCTTTATATAGTGTCATCACTAAAATTAATTATTTTCAATATGTCCAATATGGGGGTCTTTAAGACAGGTTCTCCCTTTAGTCCCAGCTGGCCTGGAGCTTGCAATGTAGACCAGGCTGGCCTTGAACTCACAGAGATATGCCTGCCTCTTCCTCCTGAGTGCTGGGCTTAAAGGCATGCACCACCACACCTGGCATATTCATATTTTAATTACAAGGAAAATGTGCTCCAAGCTAGAGGCTCTCAGTATTGTGTAACATGAAGTTTTAAGTGTTATCATTTTAACTGTCATAAATTTAGAATAATTTTACTCTGATAAGAATTTTCATCATGGCGTTAAGGTTTTGGTTTTGAAACTAGCTTGTCATGACATTGCGTCTAACTATAGTATTTATCTTATGGGATTGTTTAAATGTGTAGACTCATGCTTACTGATAAGGGAACAATTATTAAAATTACTTTACTTGATATCAAATTGACTTAGAAGTAATCTGTCATGTAAGCTAAGTTTGTAAAATTCCAGAGTGCAATTTATTTCTGTGTTTAGATATGTTTTATATGTGGAGACATTTGCCAAGCCTACATAAAACATCTCTAAACATTCAAAGAGAATTGGTCATTTAAAACCTGCTCCAAGGCTTACAAAGACATCCCAAAGTTTATACTTTATAATAGTATATTTGAGATAACTGCTCCATTTACATATACGGGAATAAATATTAAATACTAGCCAAGTGTAGTGGTGCACGCCTTTAATCGTTGCACTTGGGAGGCAGAGGCAGATGGATCTTTGTGAGTTCAAGGCCAGCCTGGTCTACAGAGTGAGTTCCAGGACAGGACAGCTGGGCTACAGGGAGACCCTGTCTCAAAAAGCCAAAAAAAAGAAAAACAAAAAAGAATTACATATAAGGTCAAAAAGTTACATTGATTTTGAGAGGGAATGTAGAGTTGACTACTCTGTGGGATTTGGAGTCAAACAATCTTCTCTTGTAACCTTCTTTATTAGATAAGTTACGTANCTCACTCTGTAGACCAGGCTGGCCTTGAACTCACAAAGATCCGCCTGCCTCTGCCTCCCAAGTGCTAGGATTAAAGGTGTGCGCCACCACGCCCGGCTGGTAAATCTTTTTATAAATGCTATGTCTCATGGTATTGAGAAAGGAAATAAAGTCTAAAGGTTAGTAAAAGCATAAGATTCCTGTATAAACTAAAGATATAGAGATACAGAGTTAATCTTCAGTCCACTCCTGGCTTGTAACTGGACTCCAAGTTACAATTTTGGATTAAATAGACACCTACAGCTACTGAAAGATGTTCTTTATGTTTCTCTGTATTATGCAAGTGTTACTTTTTCTATTTCTTTTGCCTATAACAAGATAATTTAGAAACAAGAGAAGCTAGGTTTTACCTCCTTGAACCAGTGGTATGCAGTCCAGAAGGAGATAGTTTGAATGGGCTTAGTAAACCTTGTTAGTAGTCTATAGGTATTTGATATAATGCATACCTTCTGAAAAAATCAGGATATGGGGGTCTGGGAAAGAAAAGTGACTGCTTCTGTTTGTAGTAAACAGTCTACATTTAAGATAGGCCTGAAATTGTTTTAAATCTTTTTCATGGGCTTTGCCTGTTTAACCTATTTATGATGTTACATCTCTCTTCCAGTCAATGTTTATGCAAGGCTGCTTCAATTTTGTTTAAACCTTATCTAATGAAAAGAATCTAAATAGAAGAATCTAATTGAAAGAATCAGGCTGGTGTAACGTAGCCTTTCTGGATGGTGGTTAATGACCATACTTAATGTCCATATGCAATTTGGCCAAGGGGCTTAAGGGATGACTTTGTTTTGTGCCCTCTAAGGTCAACTGGGTCTCAGGGGATCATGGGGGCATCTCTTGCAATGTCCTAGCTGGGCATGGTGATGCACGCCTTTGATCCCACTCGGGAGGCAGAAGTAGGTGGATCTCTGTAAGTTCAAGGCCAGCCTGGTCTACAGAACGAGCTCCAGGCCAGCTGGGACTAAAAGAAATGCCCTGTAACTGTGAATCACCTGTCTTGTTGTTCAGAGAGGTCACTGAGGCATCAGAGAGACTCATACCAGTGTTCAGTCTATAAAGACAAAGGTCAACACAGAGGAAAGTCTCCTCATGCTTCCAAGAGAAACTTGGTAAAGCAAGACCTGACTTTGTCCTTGCATAGATGGAAATGGTAAAAGAAAAGCCAAAAGGAGGGGCTCCTCCCCCCAAACCCAAGTGACCCTTAAAGAACAGATCATTAACTGACCTTGAGAAAATAAAAACTTGGTTAATCTGGGCTAACTGTATGGACTTAAACACTTAGAAGGAAAGGATAACCAAAGACAAATAATCAGTATATTTCTTTTAAAGCCTGAGAAATTGTACTTTGGATCTTAGCAAAACTTCAGATCTTAGTAAAAAGACCAAAAACTAGCCAGTTTCTTGGCTAAAAGTCAAAATGTTCTTGAGTCTCTTAACAGCCTTGTCTGTGTCAAAGGCTGGGAATGCCAAAAACTGTGTCTCCCCCCAGGAATTGGGGGGGGGTGTCCTGTACAGCATAACCCCCATGTATGTATCCCCTAATTGGACCTGTAAGTAACCTTGGGCCTTATTCTGGTAATAGCTCACAACCTTATCTGGTACTTCCAAGACTGTATCTAACAACTCACCCATACCAGTTTTAATCAATTTTTGCTTGCTCTCCCTTCAGATAAATATGAACACGTCACTGCTGACAACAGTGACACCCAGGTGTGAAGGATCTCATCGTCTTAACCCCCTCTTCATCGCTCTCCCATCAGCAGGAAGCAGCTAGAAGGAAAACACCCTCCCATCCCTATGACACAAAAGGGTGGAATGTAAGGTCATAGCCCACCTAAGTCAGGGATTCTTGAAAGCCAACCAAGGCAGAGTTCTGAGAAATAATCACCCTGGACTGCCTTCCTGCAATCTGAGA
The DNA here is from genome assembly GCA_009823505.1 of Rhizomys pruinosus. Lineage (NCBI taxonomy): Eukaryota > Metazoa > Chordata > Mammalia > Rodentia > Spalacidae > Rhizomys > Rhizomys pruinosus. The sequence goes on from VZQC01011699.1 coordinate 1,905,450, forward strand.
AAAGGTTGCTGCAACATCCTGCAACCATGCCTCATGGGAGGCAAGAACACAGGCCCTGGTTTCTCTCAAGATGCTCTTCCTGACAGGCCACCTACACCCTATCCCCTACTTCCTTGCCCCCACTTCCTTGTTTGCTCATTTCCTTGTATGCCTGGGTTTAAAACTGCTGCTTCAGCACCATTTTAACATTGGTCATCCTGCTCCTGAGTTAGGCAGGCCAGTCACCTGCCTGGTCCCATACCCAAAATAAACCTGAGTCCTATTTATCAAATTTCTGTATACTTTTGTGCTGGGTCTCCCCTTGATACGAACCTAACAATAGGTACAGGCCAATCTGATCTGAGCAGTCTAGTCCTCAGTTAAGATTCCCTCAAATGACTCAGCTATGTCATGGTGAGAGCTGAAGCTAACTAGGATAGGGTGTGACCAAGCTACTCCTCCCATGCAGAGATGGAATCTTGAGAGCAGCCTGGCTTTGCAACATGCTTAGACTAGTAAAATGAATTGGGTGTTCCGCTAAGTCTGCCAAGACTCACAACTACATCTTTCTGTGGAAAGTACTCTGGACATTCCCAGTGGAGTCTCCATGTGGGGAGAGACCTAGAGGAAAGGCTATACGTGTCCAGCTTGTGTTCTACCTTTAGCTGCGGCTGCCACAGGTAAAAGAACAGTCAGAGCACTGGGTGGCTCAGGAGATGCCCACCAGTCACCCACTAGCAGTCACAGCACTGCCGTGGTGAGCCCACCCGTCACCCGCGAGCAGTCTCAGCACTGCCGTGGCGTGCCCACCCGTCACCCACTAGCAGTCACAGCACTGCCGTGGCGTGCCCACCCGTCACCCACTAGCAGTCACAGCACTGCCGTGGCGAGCCCACCCGTCACCCACTAGCAGTCACAGCACTGCTGTGGTGAGCTGCTGTTTTAGGGTGATGCTCTTACCATGACAGAAAACAGACACAGCCTGCTTGGTTCAGTAGTGAAGGGTTTTCTCATTTCTTACTAGAGAGTAAAGGTCTGATTGCCAGAGTTCTGGGAGCCGAAAGAGGCACAGGATGGGAGCTACTGGAGAGATACACATAAAGAACACGAGGAGCGGGGTATGCAGACTTTACATGTATGTTCATTTCTGTCACCACATGGAGGTGAAGACAACCTGGGCCTACATTGCAGTCCTTTCCCAGGATCTGCTTCCAGGCTGAGCTCGGTGCTGTTTCCCTTCACTATACACTTCTTGCCTGACCTTGAACATAATAAAATGGAGTTACACAATACACAGTCCTCTGTTTGGCCTTTTTTTTGACTGGATATTTTGTCTGTAAGATTTGTTTTTCAGGCTGGGCGTGGTGGTGCACGCCTTTAATCCCAGCACTCAGGAAGCAGAGGCAGGCGGATCTCTGTGAGTTCAAGGCCAGCCTGGTCTACAGAGAGAGCTCCAGGCCAGTTGGGACTAAAGGGAGACACTGTATACAAAAAGAAAAAAAAAGATTTTTCTTTTTTTTTTTCAATTTGACAAGCAGTTGCTATTTATTATTTGACCAGATTACAAAAATATCATAGGAGGCACCTTAGGTCATCCTTCTATTTTTATTTTTATTTATTTTTATTTTATTTTATTTTATTAATTTTATTTATTTCGGTATGTGTATGAATGTACCATCTGCATGCAAGCTTGTGCACCCGTGTCGTGCAATGCCGCGGAGGTCAGAGGAGGGTGTCGGATTTCCCTGGAACTGGAGTTCTCCTGGAATTGGAGTTTCAGACAGTTTTTGGCCGCCATGTGGGTGCTGGGGAATCAAACCTGGGTCCTCTGTAAGAGCAGTCGGCACTCTTAACCGCTAGGCCATCTCTCCAGCCCAAGGTCATCCTTCTAATGAGCCTATTGATCTGGTCTTCCCGGTTGCCAGCATCTCCACCTTCCACAAAACGGGTTGTTTTCTTCTTCATTCCACCTCATGGAGAAGACGATTTGAAGGGCCACAGGAAGTTATTTGCTTCTTTGAAGTGTTTCCCAGCTGTACAGATCTCATGAATCAGGTCCTCCATGCAGATGACGCCATGCTTACCAAGAGCCAGAGCAATCAAAAACTTATCTGTCTCATTAGGACTCATTATAAATAGTTGTTACAAGTAGGATCTACAGAGGGGTTTGACGTTTGTAGCAATCTGAGGCTTTTCTTCCTTTCTTTTTTTTTTATTATTTTTTATGTGTATGAGTGTACTGTCTGCATGTAGGTTGGTGCACCTGTGTTGTGCAATGTCTCGGAGGTCAGAGAGGGTGTCGGATTCCCCTGGAACTGGAGTTAAAGATGGTTCTTAGCCTCCATGTGGGTGCTGGGAATCGAACCCGGGTCCTCTACAAGAGCAGTCAGCGCTCTTAACCTCTGAGCCATCTCTCCAGCCCCTTCTTCCTTTCAATGTTCAGATGGGCCAACCTTTCTGTTGGCACTTTCTGGTACATCCTACTCAATGCAAAGCTGTATCTTTTCTTTCTCAGCGGTTAAGTTGGTGACATTTTGACCTGTTGGAACATACAAATCTTTTCCCATAGTTAGTTTTAAGATTTGGATTGCAAGGTTTTTGACAAAAAGGTTTCATATCTATCTGTATCCCCCCCTTTTTTTAAGGTTTTTGTTTTTTGACCCATGAGTCTCCAGAAGGCAGTTGTATTATACATACCTATAGGGTGGAATCAAGGCACAGATTTCATCAAATTCACCCATGCTGTTTTGGGTGACTGTAATTAACTTGGGAAGCAAACTTAATTTTTAAGTTAAATCATTCCTATCGGTGATGAACAGAGAATGTACAATTTTATCCTGTTACAAACCGAAACATTCTACGAACATTTGTATTGCCACTTCCCCAAGCTTTTGTTATAAGACTTTTATGTAAAAAAAATGTGGACACCACCGCAGTTACTTCTAGGTGCTGCACAGGTTTTAATATGAGAGACTTTCTTTACTCCCCCCCATAGAACAAGGGAAATATGATGTTGATGAGGTCATTTTCCAACTGTAAATGGGAGACAAATATTATAGAGGAAATCTCTTATAAAACAGATAAACTGCTTCCTTTAATTGACTAATAGACATCGAACTGTGAAAAGGATTACTCTCTCTTCAGAACCAAACAACTATAATACTAAAGTTCTCCTTAAGCTATGCACATTATCAAAATATATTAATACGGGAGTTCTGACATCAGCAATGGTTTTTTCTACCAAGGAGATGTTTGTTGGCCAGGAGATCCAAGCCCCCACAAATTTGGTAAAGGGTCCTTTCCTCTAAACTGAGGGGACCCTGGGCAAAGAAAGAGAAGAAGAGAGGCGATAAGCCCTGCTGTTCCACAAGAACCTTGACGTTAACCTGTGCAAGATTTTTTTTTGGCTTGAGCCCCCCACACATGCAAGTGTTTTCCAGATTTAGTCTCTGGAATAACAGAGGCGTGGTACCAAAGGGCCACTAAACCAAATAAAGCAAATGGGTCTCCTTGAGTCAATCAAAACTCCTCCACCAACATAAGCTACACCTCACTTGCTTGGATATACTGTGCAGCAGTGCCAGCTATATGCCCTTAGATCCCAAATCTAATTGGCTCTTAGCTCTTCTCCTTGGAGGAATAACCCAGGCTGATGCCACAAGCTTACCTCCTCTAATGGTTAGGAGCTGTCATAATGCCCTGGTCAAGACCGGTTCTATTTAACAGGGGGGAAAATTGTAATTCATGGATTAACATATCCAAACATGTGTCTATGCTAAAGTAACCTACCATAACTATTAGTGCTGCTTAAATACCTATATATCTAATTGCTTGTTCTTCATTAGTAGGATCGAAAGGTTATTCCTGGACAAACTGTCAGCCCATGAAAGGAAACAGCCAGAATTGACCAGAGTCCAAGTCAACAGCTCCAGAGAGAGTGGACTGTTTTACCTCTCATCCACCTGTGCCCCTTTTCTAAGCCTAGGGAACAATCTGCAGAAGTGGGGTATGGTAGAATGTAAGGGCTGCGATTGGGGTGAATGGTGAAACTACAGCAATGTAGTCTGGACACTCATTTGATCAACTTGAGTGAACATACAAGCCCCCCCCTGCTGGATGGTGGGATCCATGGGCTGTGTGGGTTTGGGCACAACTGCCTGCAAATTGGTTTTAAATGAAGGATGCTTGTACTCATAAATTATCACTTATTGTTAAAAAATGAAAAAAAGCTGACAGAAAGATGCAGGACAGTCATGGCAGAATGCATGATCTGGGATGGGGTGGGGGGGGGTGGGGGGAAGGGAAAGGGAAATATGCCTGAACCGAATTGGAAAATGATGTATGAAATACACAAAGCATCAATTTAAAAAAAAACCCAAAGAGTTATCTTTTAAGGAAATCCACTTCTTTTTTTTTTAAACTTTAATTTTTATTTATTTTTGTATGTGTATGAATCTACTGTCTGCATGTAGGTTTGTGCACCTGTGTCGTGCAATGCTGCGGAGGTCAGAAGAGGGTCTTGGATTCCCCTGGAACTGGAGTTCTCCTGGAATTGGAGTTACAGATGGTTCTTAGCCGCCATGTGGGTTCTGGGGATCGAACCCGGGTCCTCTGCAAGAGCAGTCGGTGCTCTTAACCGCTAGGCTATCTCTCCAGCCCCGGGAATCCACTTCTTTCTGATTTTGCCATAACCACACTTGTAGATAAGTTCGTTTACAGACTTCAGGTTGGGATACCCCCATGCAATGTATGACATCCTCATATTAATCCTCAGCATGTTAATTGAAGCCTTGTTGAGTTTAACAAAGGTGCCATTGAAGATCTGGCACAGGCAAAGAAGCTGCAGCACCTTGCAGACCTTTGGGCTGACGCTATTGATACCAGTGATTCTGATAACAAATGCCAATTTGGGCTCTGCAGGAACATAGAAGTTGCCGGCTTTTCTGGCCATCCTGGGCATTCGGATGGATCTCAGTTCTGTACATCTGCTTGTACTCCTTGTGACACTGCTTAGCCTTTTCACAGATGAGCTTCCTCCTTGCCTTTCGGGAGTGTCTTCAGGGCAAACTTCCACATGCGTTTCACCTTCAACTCTGAGAAATTCCTCTGCTTTTCTTAAGGGTTTTTGGCACAGCAGGAACCTTCTTTTTCTTCTCTGGTACTGCCTCCATGGTTCCAGCCGGAAAAGAGACAGGCCTCCCTGAATCCCCAGGTGGCCTGGAACTCACTATGGAGACCAGGCTGGCCTCCATCTCACAAAGATCTACCTGCATCTCCTGAGTGCTGAGATTAAAGGTGTGTGTTATTATGCTCAGTTTATAGCAGTTTTTAATTGGTATATAGTATTCACAGTAACTAATCAGTCCCAAATATACCCAATATTTGTATAATATATGCAGATATCACCAGAACAGTTTGTTGTCACTTGTCACTCTGCTTAGTCAACTTAAGACAGAACAAAAACCAGTTAAAGCAGTGTGTGTAGCAGCCTGTTCACTCTGCAGCAGTCATGGAGAATCTTTCCCTCAGAATCCAGCACGGGATTCATTTGCTTCCAAATGCCACACCCAGGTTTTTCTGTAGCACCCTGGAAGCCTGCTTTCCCTCACTCCTTAACACTTTACACAGTGGGAACCATGACACATACATTATTTGGAATCTTGCTTTTTCACTAATGAGTGAAACATTGAAACATCATTGTAAAGTTTTTAAACACCCCAGGGATGCACTGATTCATTCAATCTGTCTCCTCTTATTCACTATGTAGCTGTTTTCATGTCTTTGTTACAAATAATAATGAATATTTTCATGGCCAAATCTTTTGATTTTAGATCCTATCCTTATAATCAACAATAACATTTCTGTGCTAAAAGAGTATAAACATTAGCCCAGCATGGTGGCACACACCTTTAATCCCAGAACTTGTTTGGCAGAGGCAGGCGGATCTCTGTGAGTTCAAGGCCAGCCTGGAGTACAAAGTGAGTTCAGGCCAGCTGGGACTGCAGGGAGACCCTGTCTCAAAAAGACCCCCCAAAAAGGGGGGTATAAACATTAAAAATAATTATCATGGAAAAACCTTAAATATACAAAAAGTAGATGAAGGGGCTGGAAAGATGGCTGAACAGCTAAGAGCACTGGCTGCTCTTACAGAGGACCTCGGTTTAGTTCCCATCTATAACTCCAGTTCCAGGGGGATCCAATGCCTTTTCTGGGCTCCTTGGGCATTGCACAACACAGATGTACTTATATACATGCAGGCAAAAGACTCATACACATAAAATCTTTTTTAAAAAGTTGATGGGGGGCGGAGGGCTGAACAGATGGCTCAGTGGTTAAGAGCACTGGCTTTTTTAGCAGAAGAAATTGTTTGATTCCCAGCACCCACATGGCAGCCAAGAACTGTCTGTAACTCCAGTTCCATGGGAATCCAATGCCCTCTTCTGACCTCTGCAGGCATTACACAACATGGGTACACTTATAAACATGCAGGTAATACACTCATACACACAAAATAAAAATAGAGTATATATATATATATATATATATATATATTTTTTTTTTTTTGAAGTGGTACAGATTAGAGGAACAACAGCAGAGGAACAAGGACAGGTAACTGACTGAAACAGTAAAGTTCCCTCAAAGGGGATAATCTTCTGGTTTGAAAAATCTTTGAAAAGAATCAAGGCAGGGATGGCAGGTTGCATGAACTCAGGTGAGGTGAGGGGCATGGAGGACAAGGTTAGTCTAGATTGGGTTGAGAAAAGATGTATGAAACGCATATAACATCAATAAAATGATAAAAAAATAAATAAAAATAAAATATAAATAATAAAATATTTTTAAAAAGAAAGAAAAAAGTGTTTTATTCTCAGGCTTCCTGCTTCATAAAACTTAGTGTAGGCCAATAGAAGTTCTTCAATTTGAGATTCCACATTCTGAATAAAAGAATCCCATTGCAATAAATAACACATAAAGTTTTTATTAATTTTAAAATTTAGGGATATTTTAAATCAGTATCATAATGCAAGTATTTAAATGAACTATTTCTTTGGATTTGAGAAGACCCAGGGCACTGCATAGAAGCCGAGTGCTATTGTTTCATTGTTGCTAAAAGACAAAATCAATACTTGATTACCCTGAATTAGTATACTCAGCCATGAACATCTTTAACCTCCGATTAAGGAAATGACCTAACTCACAACAGGAACATTTAGAAACAGAGAATTAACTGGTGTAGAGCCTACTTGTTAAGTGTTGAATTGTAGTGCTACCCAAGCTAGGTTTTCAAAAGTATTCTGTCTACAGTAGTGCAGAATTACATCAATAGATTTGTAATAATATTTTATTGATGTTTTGTGTATTCCAGACATCGTTTTTCAGTTCGATTTAGACATATTCCCTTTTCCCTCTCCCCATCCCACCCCAGCTCATGCATTCTGCCATACATGACCTTCATCTTTCTGTCACCTACTTCTGCACATTTTATAAATAAGGATTATAAATAAGGCTCACCTACCTTCAATAGTATTATGCATTACAGGAAACATAGTTTCCTTCATTAATATTCTAAATCATTTTACAAATTGGTATTTACAAAAGCCACTGGAGTTGGCCTATCCATAAATTCTATATTAGTGGAAACATATAATGTACCANTGGAGAAGCTTGTATGCACAAGCATGTTGATCAAATAAGAGTCCAGTCTATATTGCTATAGTCTCATGATTCACCCCAATCTCTCTGCAGCCCTTAAATTCTACCATGCCTCCTCTTCTGCAATTTGTTCCCTAGGCTTTGGGAAAGGGGCACAAGTGGGTGAGAAATAAAGCAGTCTATTTTCTCTGGAGATGTCATTTTGGACTATTCAGGTTGTTTCCCTTCATGGGTTGACAGCTTAGTCAGGGTATCTTTTTAATCCTACTAACAAAGCATAAGCAATTAGATGTACAGGCATTTAAACAGCACTAACTATATGGCAAGCTAAGCATAGACACAGATGTTTCGATGGTATGCTAATCCATAAACTGTGGTTTCTCTATAAAAGATGACAAGTTCCTATTGTGGCTTATATCATCTCCTAACCACTAGAAGACATAAGCTTATGGCATCAGCCATGAATTATTCCTCCAAGGAGAGAGCTAATAGCCAATTAGATTTGGGATATATATATATAGACACATGGCTGCCACAGTTGCACAGTATCTCCAGGCAGTTGAGGTGTAGCTGATACTGACAGAGGAGACCAATATTTTGCTTTATCACATTAGTGGACTTTGGTAACACTCTCTGGCATTTCAGAGGCCAACTGTACATTAGCAAGTGATGTCTCAAAACATTTTTTCATGCTTACACCAGGTCTTTGACAACAGGGACTTACTGCCTTTCTCTTCGCAGATATCCCAATTTTATTGGCAAAAGGCCTTTATAATTTTGGGGGCTTGGATCCCCCAGCCAACATCTCCTTGGCAGAACAATCCATTGCTGACATCAGAGCTCTCCTGTATTAACATATTTTGCTCAATTACACAGCTTATAAATTACTATTACATTTGGCTCCAAATAGAGAATTATCCTTTCACAGTTCCCATGCCTATCAGTCAATTAAAGGTAGTTATACCTGTTTTATAAGAAATTACCACTATAACAGTTGGCTCTAATTTACAGTTGGGGAATGACTTCATTACCATCATGTTTTTCTTTTTCCTATAAAAGGGAGAGGAAGGACGGTTTCTCAGCATCTGGAAGGTAAACTTCATCAGGGCCCACTACAGTTATCCCAAATAGAATTCAGAGATGCTCAGTGTCTGTGACTCAGGCAATCTGAGGTTCCTTTTTCTTTAATGTTCAGATGGGTCAGCCTCTCTGCTGGTATTTCCCAGTCCATCCTGCACAGCCAAAAGTTGTGCATTTTCAGGCATTTAGGTTGGTGTTTTTACCTGTGGGAACATACAAATCTCCCATTGTTAGTTTCAAGACCTCAAAATTAAGAATTTATCAAAAGGTTTGGAATATAGAAGGAATATTATACCACCTCCCCCTTTTTGTTTTTAAAATTTTTATGTTTTGACCTATAGATGCCTAAGTTGTATTACACACACCCATAAACAGGAACCAAGGTGTAAGTTTTCATCAGATTTACCCAAATTGTTTTTCATTGACTGTATGAACACAGAAAAATACAGAGACCATTTGTGTACCTTAACCCCAAAGTTGTTGGAAAGTCAATACAGATTACAAATAAAACAATTAACATTTTATATTCCCAATTAGTTCAAATGTATTACCATTTTAAACTGAAAACCTTACAAAGTGGATTTTAATAACTCTTTCTCCAAGTTCTTGGCCTTCTCCAGGCCTGGCATGAAAACCTGCTTTAAAGATTTTTCAATATCTAGCTCTTAATAAAATTTTCTTTTACAGTTCTTATGCCCATCAGTTAATTAAAGACTGGCTAGATATGCCCCATGAGATGTTGTTACCATCATAACCATCTTGATTTTTTGTTTGTTTTTTGTTTTTTGTGGGAGCTTCTAGGAAGCTTCCTTTGTCTAAGGGGAGAGGGACACACAGTGCCCACTTTGTGGACATTGTAGGGAACTGGCTTCATTGCATAGAGGTCAGTCGGTCACTTCTGTGACCTGACCGGAGAGGTATCTTCCTACTGGGGTCCTTAGCCTGGGACAACGAGACACATTTCCCACTCTTGGCCATAACTTTCCACCTGCCCAAGTCCAGGACAGGAATTTCACACCAGCTTCCCAGGTTGGTGGTCCGCAAAGGGAGCCTTTTTCCAAACCAACTGGTCACCCAAATGAAATGCAGGCTTCAACACCAGCTACCCACTGGTCATCTGAACAAAATGCAGGCTTAGCCTGTATGCAGGCAAAAAATTTAAAAAGAAAAATGGCGGCTACAAATTCCACAATGATGTTAATCGGAATTCAATTTTTTTTTAATTTAAAAATTTTTATACCTTTTACTTTTTTATTCCCAAATACTCAAAAACTTATTAACACTTTAATACAATGAAAACCTGGTTGCATCTTTGTTTTAGATGTTGAAAGGGCGTAACCAGTAGGTGGCAGTGTAGATCATTATTTTAAAATTTTTAATAGATAACCCATAACCTTTGTTGAAATTGAATTATGTTTTGGCTGTTTAATATAAATTTGCGTCTTGAGAAGGAAGGGCCACGTTCCAACTCAGAGGCAATGTTTTTGCTGGTATCATGGCTGTTAACATTATAATATACTTAGAACACAAGTATACACATCCATACACACATGTGCGCGCACACACATACGTACACACACACATACATAAGAAAGATTTGTCAGGTTGACCTGTAAGAGAAGAAAGCCATATTGTTTGTTGTCCAATGAAAAACATGAAATTTTTATAATTTGTTATAGGGTTATTTTTACATAATTAAAATAAATGTCCTAGTAATGCATGAAACAGCTGAGATCCATATGCCATCTCTTAGGCCCATTTGCAACCACTTGCCTTCAATGAACTATACCTAAAGTTTACTATTTTTTCCCTATCCTGTCCCTTCTGTTAATTACCGGTTAATTACTCCTAAGCTGTCCCTCTGCTAAGCCTAACTGTCCCTATGCTATGTACAAATCTAAAGATTGAGGATTCCCAAAAGTAGACAGGCCAAAGTTGTTTGTAGTCTTGGAATGATCCATCCTGTCTTGCTGTTAAGGACTTTGGAAGAATAACAATTATTCATAATCACAACAACTATAACCATTATTAATTATTATTAATTATCAATAATTACTATTAACTATTCTTAGTCACAACAATCATTAATTATGAATAATAATTGTCAAAAATAGCAGCTAACAATGAACAATTTACCATTAGACTGAATTTCTATCAATTATTATTAATATATTCAATAACAACTATAACTATTAATAACAATTACTAATAATAATTAACAACAATCTATCATTAAACTGAATAAAACCCAATTAAAAATTGTTAACACTAAGGGGTATAAAGCAAACATTTTCTATGAATTGAATCTATTTTTGTTTATAGTCAGCTAAATAGATTTAAACCTGTAGGACTATAATGAATTGAAAGCGGGAACTCGCATTCACTCACACATACACACAGCTTGAAGATGGGCTTAAAGAAACACAAAACACTTTTATTCAAAAAATTTCTTATTTAAATTGAACCAAAATATCAATTTACATTGTTAAAGAGACTTTTACCAATGTTCCTTAAAAAAAGACAATTTATTGGAGCAAGTTTGTTTTGTTAGAACTTCGAGACATGTAAATTCTCCTAGACTTTAAGTTAAACATGCTGAGATGGATTCAAATTACTTATGCGATACAACTTGGTAGGGTGGAGGTCCACAGTCTGTCTCCTGAGGATTGGAATCAAAGCTACACCTTCAAAACACAGTGAACACTGCCCCGGGCTGGGCTCTTGCCCGAGACTTTATGCTTCCCAGTGAAACACAAAATACTGTAAAGCCAGCCCTTCCCCCACCAGCCATCCGCTGTTTCCAGAGCAGGAGAGGGGCACAGAACAAACATTGGACTAGATTAACCAGAGTATCTACAAACAGCTACAAACTGAAAACTGTAACAGCATCATATTTTGCCTTTAGTCTTTTCAAGGCAGGGCTTTTTTACAGTCAGAGCCGGCCGGGAGGTCACTCCAGATTAGGTGGCCCTGAACTCACAGACATCCATTTGGATTAAAGGCGTGGGCCACCACCAAGCCTGGAATTTACAAGCTCAATTTGCATCATAGAAGACTGGCCTCTAGGAACACCTCTATGGAATGCTTGGTGCAAAATGCTCCATGGGCATGCCAGTCCTTCCAGCCTCTGTGACCTTCCCCACCTGAACTGTGGCCAGAAGGCAGAAGCCAGGACCCCAGGCTGCAGGGCAGGTTCCAACCACATTTCAAAACCTCTAGCAAATGGACAGGAGAGGAAGAGCTCCTCTCACAATTTCTCTGAATACCGCCACCTGGGAAGGCTGGGGAAGCAACAGATGCCCCCAATCCAGAGAAGCCAAAACAGCACCCAAGGGCTGTATAATCGTGTCCTGCCAAGTGGATGAAAACCCACAAGAGAATGCAAGCTTCTCAAAGCCTATCAGAGAAAGGGTCTCCGGCACACAGGCCAAATCTCCATCAGCGCCATCCACAGGCACACCACCAGAGTCAATAGGAAAATTCCCTCTGAGTTCATCCTTAGCCCATGCCTTCACTGATTTGGAGATACTAAACTTTCTCAATGCCACAACTTGAAACACAACAGCCACAGCAAACCACAGCACACAGTCAGCAAACACATACCATACATCACAAAACAATTCCTCCTGGAACATAGCTTCCTTGAAAGTGTTATTTCCCATCTTGCAGAGATTCTAGCTTACCAAACTGGTCTCCAAGACCCACGTTGGGGATACTATCAGGTCCCTCTTTCTTTACAGGGAATCAGGGACTAGTTTTTTGTAAGTTTTTAATGAAATCTTTAGCTGTCTTATGTTTAATTCCTGTGCCTTGTTTCTTCAAAAGTTCAACCGGTTGCTTCACCAAAAGAGAATGAGAACTAAGGCACCCATTTTCTTTTTTTTTTTCTTTTTTTTTAATTTTTATTTCTTTAATTCTTTTTAATTTTTCTTTATTTCTTAACTGCTAGGCCATCTCTCCAGCCCCTGGCACCCATTTTCAACATGCCCATTCCTTACCTTGTCCGAAGTGCTGGCCAGCCTACTCGGGCGATCATTCAGTAGTCTTCTCTTCTTTCCCTATCTCAGTGGGACCTCCACTTGTAGTGCCTGTGCTACTGCATTTCCCAAAGGGTCGGGTGAGGGGCTGAGGATTTAAAGAAAGACAGCAGGTCATCTGTGCTGAGGAGATGCCAGATGCCAGTTTATTGAAGAGACAGGGGCCTTATATACAGGCTTACAGCACAAGTGAAAAAACCAAGGTCAGAGGTTCATGCTCCCAGGCACAGGTGGTTCTATGGCGTGGGTGGGTCAGGCCTTCTCAGAAGGAGGGTAACAAGATGTTCCAGCAAGATAAGCACTGGGTCAACAAGCTGGTCAGCAGATCCCCTGGGGGCCAGGACCCAACACATAGCAAGTTCCAAGCCAGGGCTACATTGAGACAGAGAGAAGTGGTAGGGACAGGGAGGGAGAGAGACAGATACCGATTCTTTCCATAGGAGTAGAACCTTCTGGTTAATGTTCTTCAAATTACACAAAGCAGGTATCCAGTTGCTCTAACGAACTCCATCCTCTCCATCCTCCAATATGGTGTTGATCATGATCACGTGTTTAATACATAGTTTACTAATATGCCAACCTGAATTTTAACTGGAAACTGACATCCAACCACGGATTAAGAGAGACTAAAAATAATTCTGTAAATACCAATGAAAATCATTCTGCAGACATAAAGGGCTGTGCTTTTTTATATCATCCTTTTCTGCATTTTTGTTGAGGTTTTGTGCATTTCATACATTTCCTTTTTTAAAATTTTTTTAATTTTTTATGTGTGTGAATGTATTGTCTTCATGTAGGTCTGTGCACCCGTGTCGTGCAATGCTGCGGAGCTCAGAAGAGGCTGTCGGATTCCTCTGGAATTGGAGTTACAGACGGTTCTTAGCCACCATGTGGGTGCTGGGGATCGAACCTGGGTCCTGTGCAAGAGCGGTCAGTGCTCTTAACCGCTAGGCCATCCCTCCAGCCCCATTTCAAACATTTCTTAATCCAATCTAGACCCATTCCCCTTCCTTGCCCCCCACCCCACCAGAGCTCATGCATTCTACCATACATGTCTTTCATCTTTTTCTCAGTCTTTTTTGAGTTTTTGGATGCAGAAGTTTACGGTTTTAGACAGAAGTTTACTGTTTTAGTCAGATCTTTGACCCAGTCTTTTAATTTGTTGTTCCTTCCAATTTGTATCTCTCCAAAATATGCATACATACACACCACACATATACCAAAATTATGACATATGAAAATAATCTATAGGTCTTTTTTTTAAACTATAGGACAGTTTTAATACATGTTCATGGATTCACATTTTGACGGTAGAGTTGCATGCAGGTAAAGAAAAAATATTACCTTACATTTCCATATTACATAGCAAGTTGATGAGTATTATATTTTCTTTCTTTTTTTTTTTTTTTTGGGGGGGGGGGGGGGGGGGGGGGGGGGTAGAGGCGNTATTTTTTATGTGTATGAATGTACTGTCTGCATGCAGGTCTGTACACCCATGTCGTGCAATGCTGCAGAGGTCAGAAGAGGGCGTCGGATTCCCCTGGAACTGGAGTCAAAGATGGTTCTCAGCTGCCATGTGGGTGTTGGGGATCGAACCCGGGTCCTCTGCAAGAGCAGTCTGCGCTCTTAACCACTAGGCCATCTTTCCAGCCCCTGAAGGCCCCTTTTTAAAAAAATTTCATTTATTTTTTTATGTGTATGAATGTACTTTCTGCATGTAGGTTTGTGCACCTGTGTCGTGCAATGCCGAGGAGGTCAGAAGAGGGTATTGGACTCCCCTGGAACTGGAGTTAAAGATGGTTCTCAGCTGCCCTATGGATGCTGGGGATCAAACCTGGGTCCTCTGCAAGAGCAGTTGGCGCTCTTAACCCCTAGGCCATCTCTCCAGCCCCTGAAGGCCTCTTATGACCTCTGTTGGCACTGCATGACACAGGTGCACCTACCCACATGCAAGTAATAACACACTTATACACATAAAATATTTTTTTAAGAGCCAGGTATGGTGGTGCATGCCTTTAGTCCCAGCACTCAGGAGGCAGAGGCAGGCAGATTTCTGTGAGTTCAAGGCCTGCCTGGTCTACATAGTGAATTCCAGAACAGTTGGGGCTACAGGGAGACCCTGTCACACACACACACACAAAAACCCCAAAACCAAAATCAAACAAAATAAAATCCCAAAATTTTTAAGAGGAAAAAACCAAAAGAGTTCAAGGCCATTCCCAGCTACATCAGTTCAAGGACTGCCTGGAATACAGAAAACCCAGTATGGGGGCAGGAAAGATAGACCACTGGGAATGGGTCCTTTGCATCTTTTATCTTTTTGAAATAGAAGTCCCAGGAGACTGTGAAGAGAGCATTTCCATTCACTCAGCCGCCCCCTGTTTCCTGTTTCTTTGTTGATAACATTCTAAAGGGCATTTTTCCTCCTGAGAGCATGTGGGACTTTACAAAGAATCATCAGATCAAAATGACAATTCAGGTAATTTTCATTTTCTGATATGAATCACATAAAGGTCATAAGAAAATCTACCAAGAAATGAGGTGGGAAAGGTAATGAACATGGTTCAAAAAATTTATTATTGCTGAATCACAAACAGCTAAATGTGATTTTTTTTCTTTGCTCTTTCCTGGAGGCCACATAACAAGGCTCCTATTTTTGTGGTTCTTAGCTCAGGTACTTCCTGAATGCATTTCTCACCAACAGCTCTGAGCAAGCACTGTGGACTGATGCTTGGCTAAGTACCTTTCAGCATTGACTTGGTATTTTCTGCCATATTTTGAGGCAGATATTTAACATTTGGAGATAAATGAGGTTTACAGACTAAATTTATACACCTAGATTCCATTTACAAGTCAGAGAGGCTTTCCTTCTGTAACATGTGACTAGGCACCATTTCCCCACCATGGCTAACTCATCCCTAAGTAGCATAAATAAATATATATACATACATATACACAATTATATAATAATATGTAATATATATTCTAGCTGGTGTGGAACTTGCTATGTAGACCAGGCTGGCCTTGAACTCACAAAGATCTGCCTGCCTCTGCCTCCCAAGTGCTAGGATTAAAGGCATGCACCACCACGACCTGCACTCCTTTGTTTTTTTGAGTAGTTTATATACTCTGGATGTTAATGCTCTATTAGATGTATCACTGGTGAAGGGGTCTCCCTCTAGCCCCAGCTTACCTGTAACTCACTACATAGACCAGGCTGGCTGCCTCTGCCTCCTGGGATTAAAGGCTGCACCATCATGCCCAGCTCATATCCAACTTTCAATATAACAGTAGTGAATCCCAGTGAACTCAAATCATCTACATGAAGTTGTTGAATACAGAAGAATGAAAGGCCATACACCAGAAGCTTCCTTTCCCATTAACCAATACGCAATCCTCAGGCTTGAGATGTGGAAAGTTTTTGAAAAGTAAATGTCACTTATTGATGTTGAAAATCAAGTTGTCATTAATGTTATCAATCACAAATGTGACCATGGAGACTCAGGTGGTTAGCAGCTTCTTTTCTGGTTTGTTAAACCTAATGAACTTCCTGGGAGAAAATACCCTGTCATTTCGACAGGGAGCCTTCTACACTAATTGCATCTTTCCATCTGGTTACACCTGACTATACTACACCGAGAAATCTTTAAGGAGGCAGGAACTGATTCTCATGGTGACATTTCAGTACCTCAGACTGTCTGGGGCATAATTTGACATGTATCAAGGTGAAAATACGGGCCTGGAGAGATGGCTCAGAAGTTAGGAATACTGACTGCTCTTGCAGAGGATCTGGATTCGATTTCCAGTACCCAAATGGTGGCTAAACCATCTGTAACTCCAGTTCCAGGGGAATCCAACAACACCTTCTTCTGACTCTGTGGGCACTGCACAACACATGCAGGCAATACACTCATTCACATAAAATCAAAATAAAAAAATTTTTTTTTAAGATGAAAATACAATTAAAGTACCTTTTTTTTTTTTTTTTTTTTTTTTTTTTTTTTTTTTTTTTTTTTTTTTTTTTTTTTTTTTTTTTTTTTTTTTTTTTTTTTCTTTTTGTTCTTTCTTTATTCTCTTTTTCTCCTT